>JAIPRM010011102.1:0-13188 GCA_025469315.1 Stegophylla sp. TES_Ste_2020
TTTTTTTTGCCAAAAAACTACCCAAAATTTCACAAACACGACTCGGAAACCATAATTTTTTGATCAGAACTATATGAAAATTTAAACATAGATAGAAAATAAAATTTTGGACATTTTTCTAACATTTTTTTTTCTCATTTATTTTTTATACTACCTATTAACTTCCTTTGTTCAGAATCAAGTTATTGGTTGAAATTATTTATCGTTTCTTTAAAATTCAATACACCCGTCAAGAGAATCCCACCCGTCGTGCGAAGAACACTCGTCGTGCGAAGTATGTCAGTCTTTTTTTTTAAATTTAAACTTCATAAAAATTTAAATATAAATAGACAGTAATGACAATTATTGAAAAGGTAAAAAAAAATTTTTTGGAAATTTTTTTCAAATCCTTTCTTTTCTGATCAATTTTTTTTCTTTTCTCGGTTAATATTGAAATATAAAATCGACTAAGTAAAATACAATTTTTTTTGCAATTATAATAAACTTTATAATTTTTAAGTAAAATTGTCTGAAATAAACCGAAGCTCTGCTCAGAATTATCTTATTGAAGAAATGATTCATATCGTATACACTCGTATACACCCACCGGGAACATCCTATCCAAGGAGTGAAGAATACCCATGGAGCAAAGGATGTTCGGTTTTTTTTATATACATTCTATGTTACAAATTGTATGAAAACTGTAATTTGTACGTGAAATAATATATTTTTTTCAATCAAAACCTCATTAAATAAAATCACTAAATTCTTAATGCTGTAGAAATTGTTTTTTAACAAAAGATTAATGGAAAATTTCGTTTTGTTATTATTACGTAAGTACGTGGCATTTTTAATTTATTGTTTTTAAGACGACGGAAAATTGTTATGCAAAGTTTATTCATATTATACAAGTCAACCAATATGTTTTATGTTTTTTCTTTATTTTTTTTTATAAGTCACGACAATTTTTGAAATTATAAGTGCTTTAGACATCAGAACACGACAAAATGAAAATCATTTTCACGAATAGATATAAATAGACACAGTTTATTCGATTGTTACTTATTCCAAAATTAATATGTTTAAATTTTAAAAATGTCAACTATACTTATAAGTGAATAGAATGCAAATATTAAACAATAATTATAAAACATACTCAATGTAAAAAACTGACAATAATTTTTGCTTATAATGAACTGCTGAAGCTCCGCTTGAAATAAGATAATACGATTTATCGTTTCTTCAAAATTCAACACGCCCAACAAATAGAGTATCCTACCCGAGCGCCGAAGAATACCCATGGTATATGAAATATGCCCTAATTTTTATTACCAGCCCTTTGCACCTCCTCGTAGACATGTTTTGCACCGGTATGGAAAAAGTGTCACAAGTCTTGAACACAATAAAACAATTGTTTTTGAAAATCGCCGAAAAAAAAAAGAAAAATATAACAGGATAAGGATAAATAATATGACATTGGCTCACCGCCACCGGGTTCGAAAGTACGCACGCGATACGAGAACAACGAACGTGCTTTACATAATATTTCAAAGTTGTATAATGTCCTCCTCACTCGTAATCCCGTGTATCGGTATCGGTCGGTAACAAATTATTATTGCTCGCGTTGTCGAATCACGATAACGAAATTGCACATTAATTATTATATGCATTTATTCCCACCATAATATCATATACAGGGTGGTAAATTCATTAAGCGTGCTCGCCTCTTTTTTTTTTTTTTATGCTATAAAAATGGAAAAATTTCCAATTTTATTTATTTATTTATTTTTTTAATGTTCAATAATAAACCATCTTCTCTATAATTTTTTTTTTTTTACATCATCTTAAGAATTGTTCTCTGTGATAACACAAATTTGTTTTTTTTTTTAAATGACACCCTTCCTCCCCATTTCAACGAAGGAATTTTATTCAGATTGTTTTTCTGCGAATTTCGATGTACCTATTAAAATCAAAATTCGAACTAGTGGTTTTTGAGTTATTCAAATTCAAATTTATTATCTATAATATAGTCTCTTTGACACATTTTTTTAGTAACCAACGAATTGTTATGAATTTATGATTTTACCAGCCAACCCCTAAAATCAATTCGCAATTTTATAAAATATGAATTACTCGTTCGAATTACGATTTTAATACGTTAATATTCATAAAAAAAAAAAATTACCCGAATAAAATCCGGTAGTCAAAATTAGAGGAGGGATACCGTTTGAAAAAAAAAAATTTTTATCGCTACAGGACACCCCCTTTGTCCTTGTCCTTGAGGTGAAATGGAAAAAAAGTTATTGGAATTATTTGGAACATTCTCAAGAAAAAAAAAAAAAAAAAAATCCAAAACTTTCCATTTTTACGGCCAAACAAAGGGGGTAGACATGTTTCACATGAATCACCCTGTATAATTCATGGAACACGGATGTAATATTATAACAATGTATGTCAGATGGCTGTGAAAACACAGTTTACCGTCTATGACTGGTGTTTATTATACGCGCTGTATAATATTATAATTATTAAGTGCTATCTATAGTTTTGTATTGATTTAATCGCGTGATTTACAGTGCCTGCGCATGTATGTTATTTTATTTCTTCTGCGACCCCATTTTCGAACGAAAGGTCTTTCTCAATTGCTTAATAAATATTCATGAACGATAAACGACAACGGGGTACGTTGCCTGCATTATGTATCTATTACTAATCAATTAACGGTTTAAGTACCATTAGTAGTAATTGGTAATTAGTTTTATATTAATTGACCTTCGAACAGAGTAGGTTCGTGAATATTAATATAATTTATTGATTTCTGTTATTAATTGACAGTTTTGAAATTCACTCGGGGGTCGCAATAAAATCTGCCCCTGTCAGGCACCCCTAAATTATGAACTGAGATGCCAAGGCAAAGGCACAATTTGGGGAACTCTGAAGTCCCCCCCCCAAAAAAAAAAAAACCGCTCAAATCTTTCCATATTTTTTTGAAACAGTAAAAGGTTAGTGCCCTTAGAGGGGTAGGGCTAAGTCAAACACATAAACATATAACCTCTCGACATTTTTATTCTAATTACACCAAAGGGACCAGTGAGAGGGTTAATGTGGGTTAAAGATCGGCCGATCTTAGAGCATTTCAGGATTTCAATCAATTTTCGTTGGTCCAACGGGAAAAACTTGCCCTCCCCTGGAAATATTTTTTTAATTATTGATCAAAAAAAAAAACGATCTTGGTCTCACTGTAAAAAATATCGTTTTGTAAAAAATCGTCAACCTTTTCAATTCTAATTTACACAATAATCCAATTATTTAATAGCATAATATGCAAATAATAAAGACAATTGACTATTATTAGACTATTTATCGACTATACAAATAAAAAAAAAATTGTATATTTAAAAAAATATGATATTCCCTCTTCATATAAATCAAGTTGATTATTTAAGTAGCTCTAGCAATTTAATATTTATACAGATAACATTTTTGGTATCTGAACTTAACACTGCTCAGTTGACGATTTTATTCATTGTTTTTTTTTTTTTTCTGACTCAACACATCCACCCAGCACATGAGTATCATATCCAAGGAATAAAGAATATCCATGGCGTGAATTATGTCCGGATTTTTTTTTTTTTCTATAGTCATTAGGAAATAACTTTTAGTGTATGTATTTGATTTTGCGCCTGAACAAATAAAATTCATTTAATCATCTAAGCATTTGACCACTAACATCTAATTGGTCTAAGTGTAAAACAATTTGCTTTTGTAAAAAAAAACATTTGTACATTTTTTTTTTTAAAAGTTCTTTGTCCCTCATTGAAAAAATGTATTTAGGCGCCCATGCGCGTTATACACTACAGATCGTATAGCCTATGAATACATATACATAATATGTATATGGATTATGTATGTACCTTTATAGAATTCAAAATACACATGTATATAGATATTTGGAAGGTAGTGAAAACCGAAAAACGGTTAACGCGTCGAATAAATAGTCTAAAAATTGTATTCTTTATTATAATAATCATACAATAATATAATATAACTATACAATATTTTTTTTATTATTGGCATGAATAAACGTACATAATATATTATTAGGTATATTAAAGACAATTTATAATATATAAATATATATATATATATATATATATATATATATTATATTATATGTAATAATAATTTGTTTTATTTAAATTTGCCTACTTAACTATACAAATCACAGTCATCAAAATGAAAAAAAAAAAAAAAAATACTAAGGCAATCCACGTGTCAAATGTAAACGACATTCATTTTTGCCATTTTTTTAATATTATCGTTTTAATATTTTTTTCTTCCCGGTAAATACACACATAATAATATAACATTTATTATAATATATAATATATAGAATGATTTCCCAACAAATTCTCTCGTCCGGATTCCGTGGCCACGCGCGGGCTCGACGAATGAAAGAAAAGAAAAAAAAAACAAAAGAAATGAAAATATTTCGTAAGCAATCTCTTCTCTCTCTCTCTCTCTCTCTCTCTCACGTACACCACCCGTTGGAAGCCCAAAAAAGGAATAACCGACTGCGCCCCAGGCCACAGTGCGAACACGTAAGCCGACAAATACTTAGATGGGGAAAAAAAAAAAAAAATTTGAAAATCATTATTACGGTTAGGATTATTAGAACAATAATAATAATAATAATAATAATTTGAAAGATTGTAAAAACGTAAGAATAGAAAAATCAATCAATTCCTACAAAAATAAAATTCAAACTTAACTCCAAAAAAAACAACGTGGTTATTTATTTTTTTTTTTACTCGCGTTCACTTACTCGAATTCCTTCACCTACACCCTCCCCCTCATCCGTTCATTTTAGAAGGGACGTTGATTATTTTTTTTCCTATTTGACCTCTCCTCTAAGACGTCTCCGAGTAATTCGTTTTGCGCGCCGAGGGGAAGTGATTTGAACTCGCCGCCACTTGTACGGCCAGTGCCGCAACGTTGTTATTGTATTGAAAACCAGTACGGCGTCGATCGTCATAATCCGATAAAAAATAATATAATAATATTACAGTCATGGAAAAAAAATAAAACGCATCGAAACGAAATCAAATCTCTAAATCAAATCAAACCGTTACTACAATGTGAAGGTAAAAAAAAAAAAAAAAATTGCGAATTGTCAAAAATATAAAATCAAACGTGTGTGTAAGTAAATATATATACTATATAGAAATATAATATATAGAGCTTAATGTAAGTGTTCAATACTAGACTATACGCGTATTATGTACAAATATTACTTTAAAAATCAATTTTTTTTTGTCGTTTTTATATTAATTTTAAAAATTAGTGTGATTATTGCTTTGAGAGAACGATTTAATAATAAAATATATTATTAACACTGTTATTAAAGACAAAGTTATTAAAAATCGAATAATTTATGTTAGTAAGCCTAACGGTATATTATAATATTATAATAAAATATTATTGATTGTTGTTATTATAGTTATTATTATTATTATTATATTATACCTACAGCAATAAATAATAATATTACTACGACAACCGCAGAGACAAATATTAATGTATTGATGAAACCTCTACAAAAATTAATAATATTAATATGGTTTTTACACAAAATAATAATAATAATAATAATATATTAAATAATATTAATACAAATTTTATCAGTCTAGAGGAGATAAACAAAAAAAAAAAAAAAAAAACACACATAATATTATATGACAAAAAAAAAATACATTCGTCATATCGTATCGCTCAGAATCTAAGAAAAAAAAAATTAAAAATATATATAAATATCAAAAAATAAATAAAACAATTTGTCACTAGAAATGTGTTATATAAATGTATATATATATTTATATATATAATATTATTATATTATTCGTCGATAATAATATTATTATAGATACCCTAAACGAAAGCCGAGTAGTAGTGAATTCAAGAACAAAGTTTCATTATTTAACAACATTATAATAATAATAATAATAATAATAATAATAATAATAATAATAATAATAATAATAATAATAATAATAATATAATAATAAAATAACTTAACACGCGGAGAGACGCGTTTAAAAATAATATAATAATATCCTCGTCGTCGTCGTCAGGCACGCGACAGTCATCAGCAACAGGGGCGCGTGCAGAGACGACGATGTGGCGGCGCCTCCGACTGTCGTATCGTTATTGCCGTTGGACACCGTCACTCCTCCGTGACCCGATTTCGGCGCCCAATCCTTAATCGGACCTGCGGAATAACAAAAAAACGAAAATTGAACACTCACTATTTTTTTATTTATTTATTTATTTTTTTTTTTTTTTTGGCGGGCGCCATTGACACGCGTCGCGCTTTAAGACTCAGAGGTTCCCGAACCATGGGTCGCGATCCAAAAGTGGGTTTTGATTTAATTTTTAGTGGGTCGCATCGTAAATGTTAGATTCTGAGTGGAGTGAACAAGTAAGTTTTCCGTTTCCAACGGTATTTATTCCTTTTCATTGAACACTTTTTCGTATAGAAATATTTTCCGAAAGTTTCGACAAACAACTCTTTTATTCAGATTTTGCATCTAAATGGCATTTTACGGTAGTCAAATTATTATTCAAAATTCTCAATACTTTTGCAAAATTTAAGAAAAGCTTGTCTGAATTTGAGAAAAATGCAATTGGAATTGTATGGAAATGTGAATAAAGAAATTTGAAAAAGATTTTTGTAAAAGATTTTTTTTTTTTTTTTGTAATGTTCATTTATGCGTATTCATATAATTATATAATTTTAGATATCAATTTCACAATTTCGTAATAATAACAAGAGTTGTTTACAGTAATCAAAAATATTCGATAAAAAATTCAATACGAATTAATACTCTTTTTATTCGGTGTTTTTTTTCATTTTTGCAGTCACTCGATAGGCAAAAAAACCAAAAAAAAAAAAGATGTCATTGTATTTGGGTCGCTGAAATTGAAAAAAAATTCCCAAAATGGGTCAGACATTAAAATGTTTGGGAACCACTGATTTTCGAAAATCGTTACCTTTCGGCTCTCCGGCGCCGCCGCCGGGCAACTGCGTGGTCAGCGGGTTCTCGTTCTCCTTCTCGCCGGACCCGTAGCCCGACGACGAGTATCCGTCCACGTTGTCGTCGTCGTCCCAACCGCCCGGACGACTGGACACGCCGCCGCCGCCGCCGTTGCCACTGCCCTCGCCCGATCCTTCGGCTTCGTCGGCCATCAGCAGCGAATCCGACTGCGGGCTGGTGGCGGTGGTCAATTGATTCAAAACCATCTGGGGGGGGGGGAAACAAACACCGAAGAGATTAACAACAATAACGTGGTTGATATTTTTTGTGGCGCCTACGGGCACGGGATACCGGAGGAATACACGGGTTGGGCGTGTTGCATTTTCAAAAGAATAACGACAAAACGATTCGTCGGTCCGTCGATAATATTTTTGTATCGGAGCGCGTTTTTAGAGTACGTGTCGTCTCCGTCACAGCAGAACGTAACGACGCGGTGAATTCGAGTTCGACAGAATCGATATTTTCATAACTTCGGTTTGATCGCGATAAAGTCTAGTAGTGACCCGTTGTAAAACTCAAAGACGAAAACGTCATCTGTACGCGGGTTTTTTGGTGATATTTCAGTTTTCGGGTGAGTTATAACCAGTAATATATATATATGAGGCACGTAATTTAGGGGAGGGCCCCCAAGAATAAACTGTAATTTAGTCACTCATAATTAGTTAGTACACAAGGGAAAAATTGAATGATGAATTTGAAAGTATACTATAGATAAATAAAGCACCAATATTTTTCTAAAAATAAGATTCACAGAATGGCTATTTTGAATTTTTTCTAAAACTACGGAATAAAATTTCAAATTTGAAAATTTGGGTCCTAAAATTAAAAAATTATACGTTCTTGCAGTAGCGCAATTGCGTAGTAATGATTTCAAAAATAAAATTTAAAAATTATTAATAGAACAAAAGTAATTGCATTTGTCAAATCTTTCAGGAACATCCTGAGGTTATGTCCAATCGTCAGCTAATATAGTATCAAGAATTTAAAATTTCATTAGATAAAAACTTACGAAACACGAGATACTACCAAAATACTATATTTTCCCCAAAAGTAGTCAATTTTTTTTCGGTCTGTATTTTACTTTATATTGTTGACAAAAATTTGAAATTTCTAGTCTAATTTATTTTTGGAAATCGATATTAATAAAAATCTCGTTCACGCGTAATATTTTGCCGTTTTTACTCGATTTTTCGGTCATTTTTTCCCCTCGTTTTTCGAAAAAGTATTGCGAAAACAACTTGTTTAACGTACGTTCCACCTGTTAAGGAATTCGGCGTAAGAAACTCTTTTGGACGAATATATTATCCGCGCGGAAAAGTGTTTCGATAAGAAAAACAAAAAAAAAAAAATAAATAATCGAAAAATACATCATCATCATCATCGTACTAGCTCTGTCTATTTCGCCCCACTCGGAACTCCAAGTGAAAATGAAGAACTTTTTTAGCGATCGTGAATAACAGCGCACATTGTTATATTAATATTATTTAGTATTGTGCGCGCGCTAAAGTCATTTCTTTTTGTTTTTTGAACGCGCCACGGAGAAAAACAAATTATATTCCTCGAAACGACGTAATACAAATCGGTAGTTTATAAATTAATTGTATTTTGCGTCCCTTTTTTTTTTTTCAGAACAGTGAGTTATTAGGGCCCCCGTCGTCAGCTAGACTTATTTTTCAGAATATTTTTTTCCTCTTTTGTATAATTGATGACTTTTTTTTTTTTTGTTAATTATTCACCACGCACCGTTTTAATAATCATCCGGACCGGGATAACCGCCGCCGCTCGAGCGGGATAGAGAGAGAGCAGTCGAATCCCTCGCCAGAAACCCCGTCCACGACGACCTTGACCGCTAGCCGTACGTCGTATATATATATATATATATTGTACAGAGTAGTTGTGGTGTGTTGAACATTCGGTACAAAATCGATCGCGGCGCATAGTGTGTGTGTGTGTAACCACTAACCGCGTATGCGTTCACGTCGAAAGCGAAAATTGCGATCTAACGGATAAGAAGTTATTCGCGAAGTCGACTCGAGTACGAGGGTTGCCAGATTTGAAAATTAAAAATACGGTACAAGCAAAAAGTGTATTTTATCCCTCCCCCCCTCGCCAACAGTTGATTCTTTTTTAAATGAAAATGTTTTTAGTTTAACTTTTAAGTTTTATAATTTTTCAATTTAATATTTCAACAGAACATTATGTTCGTAAGAACGTACACAAAATTAAGTACAAAATGTAACATTTTTAAACTCGATAAAATAATTTACAAAAAAAAATTACTTTGTACTCTTTAGGCAATAGCCATTAGTCAATAGGAATGAAATTATAAAACAAATGTCGTATTAATTTTATAAAAATACGAGTATATATATTTCTTGATCACGAGGGTCTATCATTTTTATCAGAGCTTAGAAGAACGGATATCTTTTATAATATTCATTGACATACTCTAAGAGCCAAAAGAGATGTATTGGTAATTTTTTGAAAAACGGGACATTTTGGTGTCCCGAAGAGATATTTTGTCGGGACAACGGGACGTCTGGCAACCCTAGTTTTATACGCACGATATTATAAAGTAAAATAATAATGTTACAATATCGTATCAATTTTCAGGACTGGTGAAAATATTATACGAAAACGATATTGCATGCACGAGGTCAGTGAAACGATTATGGGCCACTGATCGAACACAGCGCGTTATACCGAATATATTATTTCACGAAAGACCGTATATTTATGATTATTATGTGCACGGTTTTTATTTTGATATATAATATATTCTAAAGACTATACACTGTTGTATACCGATAGGTGGGTAGGGAGGGGTACTGTGTGTCCTACACATTAAATTTACTATACTATACTATGCACTCACTTGTCTGATGTGCCTGAGCTTATCGATGACTTCCGCCACATTATTGTCTTGGGTGTTGATGGAAGACGTCCAATCGAATTCCGGGTTGTACATTTGTGCGCTCAGCAACGGCCCGACCACGTTGTCCGTGTACCTGCAGATGTAAAACGTGAATTCAAAACAGTTTTCATATAATGTGGCGACAAATAATGAGATATTCTATAATAACGTTGAAGGTTACTTCAACTTTGTTGTCCGTATTTTCTCCGATTTTTTTTTTTTTTGCAATTAATCCCTTGTTAAATGTTTAATTATTCGTCCGTAAGAAATTTTACTACACCAAAATATTCGCAATGAAATTCTCTATCTAAGCACCACTAAATTTCAAAACAATCCGTTTTGGCCAATTTTCTTATATGTACGTTGAAGTGCGTAATTTTAGGTAAAACTAACGAATTTCGTCGAAATTCTAACTTCAAACGGGTATAAAAAAAAAGTTGACTAACGATTTTCGAGATTTTTTCAGGTCAATTAGATGTTTATATATGTACATATCAGTTAGATCATATTAAATTTTCAAGTCTTAATAATATCAAAAATCGAAAATTTTATTACATAAAAACTAATATAAAATGAGAAATTGCCGAAATTTTCAAAATGTCGCACTTCACTCAAAATCGATCAAATCTTTTTGAAATTTTTATGAAATGTTCTCGTAACTATTTTTAATGGTTGGTGAAAATTTCAAGTCTCTAGCTGCATTATTTTAGAAGTTATGTCCAAAAAGTAATTTTCAATTTTACGGAAATTTCGTATTTTGCCGTTTTTTGTCAATTTTTCGACAGTTTTTCCCCGTTTTTGGAAAAAGTGTTGAGAAATTTGGAAAATTACCTCTCCAAAGTACCATTTAGGTACGATTTCGGTTCTATAGAGATACTGATCGAAACTCTCGGACAAGTATTTCTATACGAAAAAGTGTTCACAGAAAGGGAAAAAAAATAATAATAATAATAAAAAAAAAAAACATCGTTGTAAAATAATAATTTAAATGACGCGCAGTCAAAATATTTTGTCACTCCCCCCCACCCCACCCCATCGGGTACTGGGGCGAATCAAGTAGCAACATTTGGATAGTATTTTTTTGGTATATAATATTATTTATACTCACTCTCCCACCGCGCGGCCGTTCCAACAGTCGGTAGTCGTGTAGTTGGAGCACATGGACTGCGCCATGTTCGAGAACAAACCGCGCACCCTGACCACGGTCTCGGGGTCGGAAAACTTGTACAGTTTGGACGTCAACAGCGCCGAGCTCTGGTCTTCTTCGTCCACGTTCCACACCTCTTGGCTCTCCGGCGTCTTGTTCGGAACCGCCTCCGAAGACGGCGCAGTTCGGGAGCTCCACTTTGCCGGCCCGCAGAAATATTTCACCTGTAAAAACACCACCACGACAACGGGGACGCGTTTAGAAAGACCAATAATTTGACGTTTTTTCTCATTGTTTTTTTCAACGACAATAATCGTTTGCACCGCCGCCGGGGCGAGGGCGGGGGAAAAATACGCCTACGATTAATGCATTTATCGGCACCCCCCCTCCCCCCTCGCCATTAATAAACCGCGTAAATTTTCTCCACTCGGAAAATTCCATTAGAAAAATTAAAGCCCGTCCAACACAAATAGTAATAACAAATACAGAGTAGTAGAGTAAAAGGTACACGCGCTTACACGTTTTCAGATATTACGTTTTAACACAATCATTGTGGAGATAAGTATAACATTTAAAAGTTATGAAATAATAATTCGTCGTTTTAAAAAAATATTTCGTTCTCGATTCACATTAACGATTTAAATCAACTAGGTTAACTAATTAATTATTAATTATTCGGTTTGAAAAAAAAAACGTGTTTGAATAATCAAAGAGTTTCTATCTAAAAAAACACCTGTGCGACGGATTATTGGGTCACATATATGTAGATGTGAGAACGTCGTCGTCGTCGTCACATTATTAAATAGTTTCCGAGGATGCGTCCGGACTACTAGATGTGCAAATTCTCAGGAATTTAATTACGGGAAGTCCCCCAGAAATATTTCCCAGATAGGTAATTTACCGATATTATATTATATGTTTTAATTATGATTTATTGATTGAAAAAAGTATAGTACACCTATATGCTTAAATTATATTACCATATTAATTACATTTAAAATGTCTGACAAGTCAATTAGTATATTAAATGTGTTAATTTCAATGTACTACACAATAAAATTATAAAACAAGTATATATAAAATATCATTTTATGTTATAAAATCTGAAAATAATTTACCAAAATTAACAGCAAGTTACTACTTGTTCTCTCTTTACAAGTCTTTCAAAAATAATAATAATCATTTTACTTAATTTCAATTATAATTTAATAAAAACTAAACGAACAAAACCAAATAAAATAACCATTGCCTAGTAGTTACTAGTAATTACTTCATTAAAAAACACTTTTTATTAAAACTTTTGTTTGAAAATAATGTAGGTTAGGTTAGGTTAGGTGTGAAGTAAGATACATTTACTTATAATACTTGTTTTTCTATTACTGTCTCACATTAGTATTATTGATATTAAGTAACGTATTCAAGAAATTTATTTACAAAATTTTTGGAAAGAATTGTTCCCTGTTTCCGGGGAACGTTCCTAGTGGAACATTATTGGTCCCAGACCAAAGAAACAATGTGTTGTGCCGCCGACAATGTTTCCGAATTCGCGTCAAACGCAGGAATGCAATCAAATTTCGACAATAATTTATTATTATTATTATTATTATTGTTAGCGATAATGTTTTTTATTATAGTCCGTAAACGTGAATCAATTATATATATATATATATATATATATGTGTGTATAAACTATTATTCAGCAAACAAAATTAATTAATAATTCCAAAAAAAATAACCATTTAACTTTAAAACAAATCGTTGTCTGAACAACAATAGAGTTATGTAAACATTTAGTAAAAATCAAAATACATGACGCGTATAGAATATTGAATTATTTGTTAAAAAAAAAATAATAATAATAATAATAATTATGAATCAAACGTACAGTACAAAATTGAATTTCGTTTCAAAGCAAATGAGATGACAAAAAAAAATGTATGCATACGAAATGACGATTGATTTTTTAACGTATCGCATAATGTATATTTATATGTTAATTAACAAAAAAAAAAAAAAAAAAAAAAAAAAAAAAAAAAAAATAAACAAAAAATGAA
>JAIPRM010011103.1:0-13187 GCA_025469315.1 Stegophylla sp. TES_Ste_2020
GTTTGTGAAAGTTTAAAGTCTCTATCTATATCATTTTAGAAGTTATTACTAGATAACTAAAATTGATTTCATGATAATAATTATTGCAGTATACCCAGAATATTTGTCAGTACTTTTTCCGATTTTTTATACATTATTTTATTTCTCTTCGTTGTTGTGCTATCTACCTATATACTGGATCATACATCCGAGCAGAAGCCAATATTTTTAAAATTATTTATTGTTAGAATATGACGTATGAAACTTACTTTTTCTTCTACGTAAAACTGAAAATTATTGTTCTTTATAAGTAAATGAAATTCTACTCAGAATTATTGTTTTATTAAAAAAATAATTATTGTTTCTTAATGCAACATACCTAGCAAGAGTAATACATTTTTAAAATACTATTATTAAAGTATAAATGCATTTGAAATATATGAGAATTTAATATTTTTTGTTTAATAATACTGCGTACACCTTATAATCTAAGGCTGTGACTTACACTTTATATGTTACACTAATATCCATGACTAAACAATGTTTGTGTAATCATGCCAATATCGTTATATAGGTAAGTACTAAGTTATAACCGTGGTTATAACTAAAAACAAATACCATAATTTGTTTTATGGTATTTGCTAAAAATAATAATAATTATTATTCATATATTTTATGTATCTGTTATTATTACATATTAGTATTTATTATCTATGTTTATAACACGATAACACAATTCAAATTATTATCAAACATCATATAGACCGCCAGGTAGCGCATTCATCAGATGTCTCGTTCTCTTGTGGACCAAGCAAATATTATATACACCAGACATAGGTACCATGGTGTATAAATTAATATTAACCACGAACAAGATGATAATAATAATGATGCATTTTGATAAAACTTGTAGTTCTTAAGTAATCTTTTTCATATGTCAATAATTTGTTAAAAATTAACAAATTTAGATTTTTTAATAAACTATGAACATGAATTGAGAGAACAATACCCTCTTAATATTAAGTACATATTTTTTTTATATTTTTTATTTCAATAAATATCTGTTATCATTAATCGTCGAGTTATAATTATTTTAAGGAATGAATTTTATGAATTAAAAATCTAACTAATACAATAAAAGATGCGTTAATTCACAAATAATAACTAAATTAGTTAATTTGTTAGTATCTATTAAATAAGGAAGCTAGGTATATACAATGATAAAGCACCAATACTAACTATCAACATTGCATTAAAAACAAATATGGTACATCAAAATGAATTGAAGATTATTTTAACAAATTTTCATGCTTTTTAGAATTACTGAAAAAATGCGTTATTGGTTGTTTTAAAAGTTGTGTTTGAGTTATATGTTTCTGATCTCATATTTGTTTTATCATAATTTGTAAAACTGCTTATTTGAGGTTCTACAGAAAAATCTTTATTAAGTTTAAAGATTATTGCATTTTTCGACTAAAAAAAAAGTCATCATAATGCTTTAAATTGAATTAAATTTTCGTGGAAATATTTATATACATTTTATATTTTATAATGTTTAGAGTACCCTTAAAGCAATAATTCACATTCACAATGGATAATAAAAATAAGGAAATAAAAATGTAAGTTTAAATGTTTAACTATACCAATTATTTTTAGTGTAATATCAATATTAAATTTTTACGTAGACTAGTTTGCGGTAGCATTAAAGGACATGTAATATCACTGGTTGACTATTTAGAAAAGATGTATATCAAAAAAGGATTATTTGATTATGTATTTTGTGTTGGAGACTTTTTTGGAGATGATGAATCTTCCGAAAATGAATGGGAACAGTTTAAAAAATCTGGGAAAGTTGGTAAGATGATTGTTTTTTATACATGTTTAAATCTAATTATACTTTTTTTAAGTTTCAGTTCCTATTTACACGTTGGGACCAAATAAGAAATCACATGAAAAATACTTTAAGAATTTACAAGATCAAGAATTAGCACCAAATATTTATTATCTTGGTACAATTATATGAATTATATATTAAAATTTAGTTTGTTTCTTATACATTTATTTTTATTTTAATGGATACCTATTTAAAATTTGTTTTTTGATTAAAAGGTAAAGATGGTGTATTTACTACTTCTGATGGTCTTAAGATAGGCTATATTAGCGGAATACAAAGTGATGGAAATAAGGAGAATGAATTTCATACCTTCAATTATGATTCTCTTGTTCAATTTAAAGATTCTTGTATACGATCTGGAATTACATCATTAGATGTACTTTTAACATCACCATGGCCATTAGACATTCGTAATAAAGAACGAGTTCATGAAGTATAAACTCTGATATATTTAAAATAAAATATTAAGTAATATAAAACAATTAAACAATTTATTCTAGAATCAAAATATTAAGGAACCTATAGAAAAAGAAAGTGAATCTCAACTATTGTCTTGGATTGCTATTAATTTAGTTCCACGTTATCATTTTTCTGGCATGCAAAGAGTGTTTTATCAACGTAGTCCTTATAAGTAAGTGATTTTTATTTAAGAAGTCAGGTTCATAATAAAAACAATTTTTCTTGTCTAGAAATAACAATTGTAATATTATAACACGGTTTATTGGTTTGGGTGATTACCATGATAAAATAAAAAAAGAAAAATGGCTCTATGGATTTGTTTTATCACCACTAGATTCAACCACAGCAAATAAATTAAATTATACTGTTACTGAATCACCTTATTCAGATTCTTCTCAATATGTTGCTAATATGTTGCCAGTTTCAAAACAATATTTTTATAATACAAATTCTGGTGCTGGTAAATATAATAACAATGAAGGATTTAAAAAAAGAAAACTAAGTGGATCCACATTCAAAAAATGTCAGTACAATTTTATTACTTTCAATTTATTAAGTAATTATTATAAATTGTATTATAATCTTTGGTGTAAATCAAATAAATATTTGTTTTAAACAGCTATTGATGTAAACACAGATTCTTGTTGGTTTTGTTTATCAAGTAAGAATATTACTAAACATATGATTATATCAATTGGAAATCAGGTACTACATTTTATTTGGTATATTAAAACTTGCATTATGAAAAAATATATATATTTTAGGTATATATAGCAGGCACTAAGGGTCCTTTGATTAAAGAACACATTATAATTGCGTCCATTGATCATTATAAATCACTTGCTGAAATACCCTCAGAAACTGAAAATGAAATTAACTTGTAATTGAACATTTTATTTCAATTTTACACATGTTTTTGTTTTTCCAATTGCTATTAAATTCAATTTTTTTCATTTTGCTTACAGGATTAAAAGCTCATTAAATCAATATTTTGAAAACACAGGTCAAGTAGCAGTTTATTTTGAACGAAATATTTTATCTGCTCATTTTCAATTACATGTTGTTCCAATTTCCATCAAAATGAAAGATCGTCTAGAGAATATATTCAAAGTATTTTAATACTATTACTATATGTTTATTCGTGAATAATTTTAACAATAATGATTAAACATTGTAAATATTCATTTTTTTAGTCTAAATTTGAAGAATATGATCTTAATTTGGTTGACATTCCACCTGCTGCTTCTCTACGTCAAATAGCTGCAAACAGTAAAGATTATTACTTTTATGTTGAACTGCCAAATGGAAAACGTTTATTTCATAATGCTACAAAAAAAAGTGGTCAAAAATTTCCAATTCACATTGCCAGGTATAATTTAAATCATAAATTATTTGATGGATATTTTATTTATACATTAAATTATGTTAGAGAGGTATTGGCATCTCCAAAACTACTGAATGTTCAAGACCGTATTGACTGGAGAAAATGCTTGCAAACATTAGATGAAGAAAAAAGTGATATACAAACATTCCGTAGTAATTTTGAACGTTTCAACCCAATTAAAGATTAATCAATAATTACTGATGTGTATACTTACATAAATATAATATAATAGTTTGTAATACATTGAATTCTTTATTAGTATAATTCATAAACTGTTGCAACAGTTAATAAGAATATAATAATTCATCATAAAAGTTATACTACATGTAACTGACAAAAAAAAATAATACATTTGAATTTTAAAATTGAAAACATAATAAAAAAAAAATATAACATTTTCTTTTTCAAAAATACCGTGTGAAACTACCCATAATATCGTAATGTATTAGGTATATGAAATGATTTAATAAAATTGAATACTAAATTTATTAACATATTGGGGCACCAAACAAATATTTTCTTTTTTTCATCTAGCCTACACAGAAGCAATATACGAGGTGTGACAATAAAATAACCGAGACTTTTTTAATAAAAGTTATTTTTAAAATTTTACAATTTAATGATTATCATTTTCAAAGTATCTTCCCTCAGCATCAACACACTGTTGCATACGTCGCTGCCATTCTTGAAAACAATGTTGCCAATCGCTTTCAGTAAGCCCTTTTAAAAGTTCTGCAGTTTTCATTTTTACGTCATCAACCGTTTGAAAATGGGTTCCTTTTAATAAACTTTTAATTTTTGGGAATAAGAAGAAGTCACAAAGAGTAAGGTCATCTATCAATATTTACCATCTCTGCTACAGCTCTAACATTTAATCGACGATCTTGCCGAATAATTTTGTCGATTTTTTCAACGTTTTTGTTTGTTGCAGATGTGGTAGGACGTCCAGAATGATCATCGTCTTTGACGTCCTCTCTTCCACTGCAAAACCGTTTGTGCCATTCAAAAACGCGAGCTCTTGATAAACATTCTTCACTATAAACTTCACACAACATAAAATATGATTCCGCGACAGTTTTTTTTAATTTAACAAGAAATTTAATGTTAACACTTGTACGATTTTTATACCTAACATTTTTCGGCAGTATAGTCGAACTCGAACTAATAACAAGGTTAATAACGTATAAGAAAATTAATCGATTTCATCAGTGTTTATAGTACTTTTAGATAAGTGTTTCCTAATCATATTTCAATAATTGTTTTATAGATAACGTTAATAGTTTAGGTTATATTTAGAAAGTCTCTATTTTAATGTCACACCTCGTATTATATAAGAAAACAAAGTGTTACTATTACAACTTGCTTATTTCAAATCATCAATAGGAGGCTCATTTCTCATAACTATTGAAACTCTTCGTTGGCGCACAATATGTTTATCCCTGAACACAGATGGTGCACCATCACTTAATATTTCATGTGTATATTGATATCGAACATCATCCCTGTTAATTAAAATTACATTCACAATTATAATTAGAAAATGTTAATACAACATTACATTAAGTTAAAATAAAAATCCTATAATATGTAGGTATATAAAAATAAAATAAAATAAATCAATGTATTAGTTAATACACTATATATTAAATAAAATAAAATTAGTCTGGAGTATTAAAATTTTTTTCTTTAACTGGTTTTGATTTAAAAAAACATCATCAAGTTAGGAAAATTGTCAATGAAAAGAAAAAGATTAAATTTTTTATTATTTAATGTTTTATTTTATTTTTAAATACCTATATATTATAGGTTATTTTTTTTTATTGTATAGTATTAACCTTTAAACATTTCATTTTGTTTTATTATTACATTAAGATTCTGAGCGAAGCAAAGAAGCTAGTGCTTTACAATGATGTTTATTATTTTTTTCCTTAAACACTTTTTTCATATGGAAATACTTGTCCTAAAGTCTTGATCAGCAAATTTTTTAAACTGAATTTGCCTTTAGACCAATGGTTTCTAACGAGAGCACAACCACTCCCTAGTGGGCATTTTTAATATTGAGGGGGCAATTTAAATTATATTCCTTTCTACATTTAAAATCATCAAATAAAGATATCAATTTATATTGATGTTGATGCCAAATATAATATTATACACTATACAGGATTGTATGTAGGATGTAAATATGTATATGTGGATTAAAAATATGTAAAAAAGGAGATTTAAGATCTACTGAGACATATAAAATTTCATTATTAGAAATACATCAACCTGAAGGACTCCAGGCATTCATTAGTAACATGGGTAAATATTTGTATAATTATTTTATGTAAGCAAAGTCAGTATAATTACATTTTTAGTAGATATTTTATTTTATTAATAAACATTGTCTAGTATTGTTAAATATATTTATTTTTTTAAATAAAAATGAAGTTTTTTAAAAAAATTTGTTAGGTAATCTATGATAAAATAAAAAGTTGTAAATTTAAAAGAATTAAAATTGATATGAAGGGGCAGTGTGAGAATTTTTGGAAGGAGAAAAGGTTGGAAAATACTGCTAAAGATGGTACTTTAGAGAGGTCATTTTTGGAATTTCTCAATTTTTTTCAGGAAACTACCCAAAATTTGACAAAAAAAACTAGGAAACAACCTTTTTTTTAATCCAATTTTATGCAAATTTAAACATAGCTAGATAATGAGGAATATTTTGACACAAAAAATTTTTGAAAATATGAAAAAAAAATGTGGACATTTTTCCTAACACTTTTTTTCTCATTAATTTTTTTTTCCTTTTCTTTATTGGATAAAAAAAAAGTATAGCACATAAGATAAGTCAAGTATAGACAAGAAAGCCAAACATACTTCACACCACAGGTATTCTTCACTCTTCGGGTCAGATACTTTTAATAGGAGAGTTGAAAATGACGACTATTATTGTTCTTATATAATTAACACTTTGCCCAGAATCATATTATTGAAAAAATGATTTATCATTTCGTTAAAATTCAACACATCACCCAACAAGAGTATCTAACCAAAAAGCAAAGAATACTCGTGGTACGAAGTATGTCCGGTTTTTTTTTTTTTTTTAAATTAATGTATTATTGTACATCATAAAGCAGTGGCGTACCCAGAAATCGTTCAAAGGAAGAAATTAAAATTGAATCAATACTAAATTTAGGAGGCGTAATTACCACTTCCTTTCTTCGCCTCTCCTTGGATCCACCACTACTATAAGTTGCTTCTGAGCCAGGGAAAATAAAAAATAATAATTAAGTATGAAATAGGAATCTATTTATCTTTTCATTAATAGATATTTAGATTTCAGTGCTTTTATAATCATTAAATAAGATTAATTTACAAATATTTAGTCACATATAACTTACTTCATAATATATAATGATCTACGTGGTAATAGAACATATACAGAATAAATATCTGGGTATTTTTCATCAGCTAAACGCATAACGGAATCTGACAATAAGCTTAAGCCAGCAATTACATTACCACAAAACTAAAAAATAATAATATTTTTTGTCATACTTTATATACGCTATGCATACATACATATATACACATACACACACACACACACACACACATAAATGTAATATGTATATTAGGGTGGTCCTTATTTATGTAAGGGCAATTTTTTTTTTTGAATTTTGATGAGCGCCGGACAACATTTTTATTTGTTTGTATAAAAATGAATTAAAAAGTTTGAACTTGATTGCACTTTATTAACACGTGGCGCTTTAAGCTCTAAGATTCGTATTAAATCAAAAAAATGCATATTGTATCATATATTTGTTAAAATATTTCTTTGACAAAATATGTAATAGAAATTTATTGTAATTTTAATTTACTAAAAAAAAAGTCTCTTAGTATTTTTGCTTAAAGTAAACTTTTTCATGAAAAATACAGAGCACAGCTTATTACGGCGAGTGAGAGTGGTCGATCGAACATTTTGGCCGTCATCATTACACCGATTAGATGACGTGGTTTCGATTAGCAATGAGTGGTTGTTATTTAGGGAATCCAGTCAAACTAATTAATTTTTATATTATTTATTAGTTATTATCATTCAACTTGTTCATAAAAGTATATTAGAAAAGTGAAGTTGTACTGTGTGCTATTTTATTGTTTCTATTTTAGAATTGTAATTTTTTCAAATTTTTATATTTTAACATATGATATAAGTACTAAGAGTGTCTTTTAAAATACCTAACCGTAATCAAATATTTCTTGTCGGTTCAATGAAACACCAAATAACTGGTAGTAAACTTCCATCAATAGGTGATTGTTTACAAGTTTTATTTTATAACATGAGAATTTCTAATATGAGTCTCTGTGACAGTGCTACTCCTATTATTCATGAATGTATAATTTTTTGGAAGAAAGCAAGAATTCTAACCAGAGAAAATCATAAATGCAAAGATAAATTAAAAGGAATTTATGAACAGTGGCGAAATCTATTGAAAAATAAAAATAAAACAATTGACAAAGTTAGGTAAAAAGAATTTGATTTTTGTGATAAACTAAATGATCTTTTCGATATTGCTCATCAAAATGCTTTGAGTATTATGAATATTGAAGAACACAAGTTGTTTATACAAAAACAAAGAGAAAAAGGACACGTAGGTTCCATGATAGGAGTTGATAAAATACTTATGACTCAAGATAAAGAAGGCGAATTAAATTAAAAAATGAAGGGAAAACGCGAGAAAAATTTTTAAATACTCTGTCAATGTTAAAAGGTAAATCATTCATGCATATTTTAAAAGTGGGATTTAATTTTATTAATTTAATACCTAATATAATTTATTCTTAGTCAAAAATCATTCACTATCTGAAGACTTGAGTACTTAATCTGAACACGAAAATAATAAAATTCCAGTGCCATATGGTATTAAGAGAGCGTCCAAGGAAATATTAACTCCAAGATTATCAGCAGCATTGGATAAGTGCAAAATTAGTCATAGAGATGCAGATCATTTATTAGTATTATTTTTAGAAGCAATTTCATTGAATTCATCAGATTATGTAATCAAAAAAACATCTATAAGAAATGCTAGAGTTGCTTATTGAAAATCATATAGCAATAAAGTGAAACAACATTTTTGTAATTTAAATTTTGAATTGATAGTCTTACATTGGGATAAAAAATTATAAGAAAACATGTCTGAAAAATTAAGTGACTGATTAGCTGTAATAGGCACTGATCCAAATATAGAGCAATTATTAGGTGTTTGTAAAATTACAAATTTTAACAAAATGTAGAAAAAAGTATGATTTTTTTTTATTACATGCGAAACTTTAAGCTTAAAGCGCCACTTGTTAATGAAGTCTTATAGAGTTCAAACTTTACAGATAATTTTTTAACATATAAATGAAAAAATATTAGTCCAGCACTTATCAAAATTTAGAACTTCAAAAATAAGGACCACCCTAATATATATATATTCTGATCTACACACATTGATCCATAACAAATAAGAATTACTTTCCAAATAAAATGTCATTATAATTGATAACTTTAATGCATTCTAAAATAAATATCAAATACATACTCACTCGTGTACTATCGATATGTGGTTTTACATAACCATTGTCACATAAATCAAGTACATGCACTCTCTGCATAGGTTCTGTTGTTGAACCATTAGCAAATACTCTATTTCTAAGTTTTTGCATTACTATCGAATTATTTGGTTCTTTCCACATAGTGATTTCAGTTTCTCTGTAACCATGTATGGCCTGTAATATTTAAAATTTAAAAGTCTTTAGTTATTCAAATTAGAAACAACTTTTTTTTAATTCTTATTCACATCATCCCAATGATCATGTTGATAACGCAAGCGTTTCAATGATTTTTCTATTTCATTGATAAGTTGTAATTCTTGGTCAACGGATACAATGTCTGGTATGATTGAAAATGAAGAATCAAAAATTGTTTGTTTACTACTAACTAAATCTTTTATCTTAACATTTTGTGGAAATGCATATCTAACAAATTCACTTTTTTCAGCAGAACTGAAATCACATTCAGCTGATGAAAACAAAGATGCCATAAATAATTTATTAAAATGCCAAAGAAGTGTAGAGCAACGATCATTTAGATTTAATTTTTTACAAGTAAATTTTAAAAGAAACATTTTCTTGTAAGAACAAAAAACTTAGAATACTATTGATTAAGCAGAAGAATAAAGTTACTATTTAAAACATGCGTTTAAATATATCATGATAAAATAATTATTGAATAAATTATAAATTATTTTACTATGTAAAACACAATTACAAATACATATCTTGAGAAATCATTTCGGCAGAATTAGATAATTATTATAGTAGTTATTATCTATCTCAGTGCTTAAACCAAATACTATGATTAGAATACAGGACACTGTGGTGACTACGGTTTAAGATATATATGATATACAGATATATTATATTATGGTTTTTAGATATGTTTAAGTATATCTTAAACCGTGGTGGCGACCCATAGAGTACTCTATGTGGCGACCACGATTATAAAGAACTTCTAAAAATATAAAAATACTTCTAAAACATAACTAAAAAAATTATGCGGTTCTTTATAATCATGGAGGCGACCATAGAAAACTGATAATATTTAACATTTATTATCAGGTCTATATAGGTGGTTTTGTTTTATACACGGACTAAGATATACTAGATATAGGTATATCTTAGTCCGTGGTTTTATATATCTGGTTTTATCAAACCGCTTATCTAAAGTTGCATAGGCCTGGTTTGGCTGGTTTAGCCATTGAATTCTATGTGATAAGTATCCCAGATTAGGATCTTTTATGTACGTTAAAGTGCATAATTTTAGGTAAAACTAACGAATTTCGTTGAAATTCTAACTTCAAACGGATACAAAAAAAAAGTTGATTTTTTAGGTCAATTAGACATATATGTCAGTGAGATCATAATAAATATTCAAGTTTTAATATCAAAAATCAAAATTTTTATTACATAAAAACTCACAAAAATGAGAAATTTTCAAAATGTTGTACTTTACTCAAAATTGATCAAATCATTTTGAAATTTTTATGAAATGTTTTCGTAACCATTTTTAGTAGTTAGTGAAAATTTCAGGTCTCTAGCTGCATTATTTTAGAAGTTATGTCAAAAAGTAATTTTCAGTTTTACGGAAATTTCGGTAATTGCGTATTTTGCTGTTTTTCGTCAATTTTTCGCCGTTTTTGGAAAAAGTATTGAGAAATTGGAAAAATGACCTTTTTAAAGAACCATCTGGGTGTGATTCCGGTTCTATAGAGATACTGATCGAAACTTTCGGACAAGTATTTCTATACGAAAAAGTGTTTACAGAAAAAGAAAAAAAAAGAAACATCATTGTAAAATCATAAGCTTCTTCTCTTCGTTCAGAATCTAAAAAAAGCAAAATCTAATTCCGCTACAATTTATCTAGATGTCACTTTTGCTATCTAAACTTAACACTGCTCAGTTGACGATTTTATTTATTGTTTCTTTTAAACACAATAAAGCCACCCTGCATATGACCATATGAGTATCACACCCAAAGAGTCAATCAAACCCAAAGAATATTGATGGTATGAATATGTCCGGATTTTTTTTCCGTAGTAATTAATAAATAATACTTAGTTTAGATAGGTTCTTTTGATTTTACGCAGAAACAAATAAAATTAATTTAATCGAAATATTTGACTACTAACATTTAATTGGTCTTAGTGTAAAACAATTTGTTTCTGTAAAAAAACATTTATTAATTTTTTAAAAAGTTCTTTGCCCCTCCTTGAAAAAATGTATATGGGTGCCCATGCCAATAATCACAAACAAAACTGTGCGACTGATTAATTGCTAACAACAAAGCTGAGCAAGTTAGTCATTTCTTTCAACTAGTTAAAGTTATGTTACTTTAATAAAAAAACTAAGTTAAAATAGAAGTTGGTTTCTGAAATTTTCCAAATTACTAACTTAATTAAATAGAAGTTAGTTTGGTGAAAATAGTAACTTAAGTTAGAATAGAAGTTAGAAGTTAATATATTTTTTTTCAGTGTAAAATATGAATTTAAAAAATAAATTAAAGTATAGACAAAAAAGTCGGACATACTTCGCACCTTTGACCAGAAAACCGTCTATGGTGTGTGTAGTATGTCCGGCTTTCTTATCTATACTTTACTTTATTTTATCTAATAAATAAAGAAAAGGAAAACAAAATAATGAAAAAAAAGTGTTAGAAAAATGTCTAAAATTAACACATGCACGTGACAGCTATTACGAATATTTATAATAAGAGTTATATACTAAACTTTTATATTATCATAAGATAATTTGGTGCGTGTGTGATTTAAAATAAATTAGATAATTAGATTTATATACAACAATATAAAAAATTATTTATTATATATATTATATAATAAATAATTATTTAATATCGATAACACTAATACACCACCATTATTTTACCCTACTGCTATATTATACTAGGTATTTATATCAGGGGTCGCCAAACTAGTCGATCGCGATCGACTGGTCGATTGCGAATGATTTCCAAGTCGATCTTGTTAGAATTTATTTTTAGTAAATTTTATCAAATGTCCACCGCTGAAATATTCGATATCATCATTACCCAATTTACTCAATAATTATTTAAAAAATATATTTAGAAGCCGATCTTCAAAAGAAAAATTTGTTCATAGAAAATCTATGTCAAAAAAAGTTTGGCCACCCCTGATTTATATCTATAGGCCATATTAGTGACTGTGTATTACAATAAATATAGGTAACAAGTATAAAGATTTAATAAGAAGTAATATAACATGTAAAATGTTTAAATCGTAAAATTTAAAATACTCAATATTCATCATTGCTAATAAATTATTACCACGGCCATAAATACCTACTAATAGTCGACGCTTGACCGTTTTTTTTTTGGATTTGGATTTTTAAAATAAAAAAAAAATAATAATAAAAAAGCGGACATACTTCGCACGATGGGTGGTATTCTCTTGACGGGCGTATTAAATTTTAAAGAAACGATAAATCATTTCTTCAGTAAAACGATTCTGAATGAAGGAAGTTAATAATATAAGAAAAAAAAAATGCAAAAATTCCGAGTGCCGGGCTGGAATCGAGCCTGGTACTGTCGCGCACTAGGCCGGTTCCATTACCACTAGGCCGCAACACATAACTTGACTATGTAGGGTGAATAAATAGGTATGTACTTATGTAGTATAATAACCGAAAATATTGAATTTTCAAAATAAAATAAAATAGTTAGAAAACTATTGTTGCACGTGGATATTATTTCACACCATCATCGTATTCATCGTCGAAATATACACATGATGGCAATAAGGAAAATATCAACCTTCTTGGAATGATTACAAAACTACAAAAGGAAAAAAAAACGGTCAGTATTGTTCGAATACTGATAACGAGACAAAATGGATAGTGTGTGTCGTT
>JAIPRM010011104.1:0-13187 GCA_025469315.1 Stegophylla sp. TES_Ste_2020
AATTGAGAAATTAAAAAAATGACCTCTTTAAAGTACAATCTAGAGGCAAATCCGGTTTCAAAAAGTTATTGATCGAAACTTTTGGACAAGTATTTCTATACAAAAAGTTGTACACAGCAAAAAAAAAAAAATAAACATCATTGTAAAAACACTAGCTTCTTCACTTCATTCAGAATCTAAAACACAAATTTTATTAATTTATTAATATACAGTTTAATATAACCTAACCTAACCTAACCATAATAAGTTTCTAAAAAAAAAAAAAAATATATTCCAAAAAAACTTTATATTCCTTATTTAAAATGTAATTTTTTTTTACTAATCATTTTAAATATGTATTCAAGTAATACAAAAATAATTACCTATACAAATATGTAAATGTGTTTTACATTTATTATATGATTTAAAATTTAGAATTGTATTTCTTACAAAGGCATAGAAATCAAGAATACTAATTTTTGAAGGGTGAACGAGAGCGACAATTCCCCCTAGGTCCTAAGACCCTAGGGTTGTACAGTTGTGCCTACTCCCTTGTTTATTCTATCCCATATCAATTACATGTGCACATTTTATTATATTTGAATAATAATAATCGATAATATTTCATTAGCAACTAAATATATAGAAACTGCGACGTAACCAACCAAATTATAATAATATCGTTATTAAATTATCGGTTTCAAACGAAATTTAATAAAATTTGAACACAATGAATTCTTCTAAAACAGCATTAACGACAAAAATTAATTTCTGGAATAATAATTCATTTTGCGAAAATGATACAGGTAAGAAATTATTATATTTAATCTGCAATTCAATATAAAATATAATGTGATGTACTTTTATTATGGATAAACGACTTCAAATCGCAGTTTCGCCGGCAAAAGATCAAGATCGATTCTGCCAACACGGAAAAGTCAAACAGATAGTGGCAAGCCTGGAAAAAGCTAAAAAAGATATCGACTCGATTTATGCCGAGAATCAAAAGTCGAAACATGTCACAGTTGTAAACATGTCGGATATCATAAACGATCTGATACGTTTTCAGCTGCAGTTGAGAAATGATCTAAAAGAAATCGACTGGCCTCTGATGATCATAGCGAGCACCACACAAACTGGTATCACGCACGCAAATGTCACGATAGACGATATTAATACGTAATAATTTGTAAAATATTCAAATTGCAACGTGCGAATATCTACTTAGATATCCACCTTTAGTGGGTAATTAAGAATAATAAAAAGTATTTTATATTGTGTATACGAAAAGTTCACGGGAAAAATAATGTTATCACAATATTATGATCTATTGTTATTAAATTATTGTTTAACTTTTACGTATGTTCTTTGTACTGTTAAATAAATGATCTGCACGAGCGCAACTCGTTGATCATAATATAAATTTATTGTACGCCACTAGAAGAAAAATTACCATAATTTTCTTCTATTACTATAAAAATCGTCTTTTTTTTAATTATATTCCAAACGAATATTATCACAAAAAACTTTTGTCAGTCGCTCGTTTGTTAATAATCGTTTGATTTTTTAATTTATTTGTTTTACAGTGTCAACTAGATTTTTGAATCCGATTTCATAAAATATATATTTTACCAATATTTTACTTGCGCTTTGGAAAACTATTAATAATAGAGAAATTTTTTTTTTTTAAGTACTACCATACAAACCAAATTCTTCATCAGAACACCATTTTCAAATAGAGAAAACGGTTTTACATAGTATTAATACGGACGAAAGGGATAAACGAATAAATTGGAACATAAAAAAAAAAAAAAAAACACTAACGCCTCTTCGCACCATACAGATTAGTAGTAGTATTTTTTATTATTATTTCACAAAATATCATAAAATAAATAAATATAAGACGAAAATGAAATAATTTGTCTCCAAAAGTGAGCTTGAGTAGGAGACAAGAGTTCAGATTTAAGCACATATTTTATCTATTATGTAAACATATTATATACATACAAATACATACACATATACATAAATAAATAAAAAATTTTAAATAAAACGACGAAAGCTAATGTTGTGGGTACTTACAAAAATACATAATAGATAAGTATAACAAAATACAAGTGAGTAAACATGCACTAATTATAAAGTTAGTATATTAAAATGCTATAGATTGTACATCATAATATTAATATTGAAATAAAAGCACAACAATAATTATTTAATTATTTAATATGAGTACTAGTAGATTAATGATTTATTATAATAATGGACATAATATCTTATATTTAATATAATTCTTAAAGAAACGAAAATTAGGGAAAAACTCTTAACATGTTACAAAAGTTACAAAAGTTAATATCCGGTTAATAATAATTAAATTTCTTCTACCAAATTCGATATTGCACTTAATAACTTTAAATATATTTCCAATTTTTTTTTTTATTCGTATATTATAATTGTGTTCAAAGCTCACCTCGTTCAAATTAAAAAAGCCGGACATAATTCGCACGATGGGTGTTCTTCGCACAATGGGTGGGATTCTCTTGACGGGTGTATTTAATTTTAAAGAAACGATAAATAATTTGAGAAAAAAAATGTTTAAAATTTTTTTTTCACATTTTCAAAATTTTCTTGCGCCATAATCTTTCTTATATGATTTTCTATCTATGTTAAAATTTTCATATAGTTCGGATCAAAAAAATGATGGTTTCCGAGTCGTTTTTGTCAAATTTTAGGTAGTTTTTTCCAAAAAAAAAGACAATTGAAGAATTGAGAAATTCAAAAAACGACCTCTTTAAAGTACAATCTAGATGCAAATCCGGTTTCAAAAAGTTATTGATCGAAACTTTTAGACAAGTATTTCTATACGAAAAGTTGTGCACAGAAAAAAAAATAATAATAATGATAAAAAATAAATAAACATCGTTGTAAAAACACCAGCTTCTTCACTTCGTGAATTCGTTTTAAATTTAATGAAATAATAAGATTCCTATATGAATTCCGTGTCGGGGAAGAGCGTAATGGGGGTTAGGTTGGAAACGATGTAAAAGCGTATATAAAACAAAAAACGCGTCACGGATGCATCTCGCACGTCGCGTCGTCGTCGTCGTTTACGCGGCGCAAATTATTATTCGTAGTAATTTAATAATATTAGAATAAAAAAGCCGGGAGAGACGCTAAGTCACTCGTGTCTACGGTGTCGGGGTTGGGGTTTGGGGGGGGGCGGTGGGGGGAGGGTCGTGTAAAGTGCCTTTTTTGCTCGTCATACACGCGCCGCCGTAACGGTACAAAACTGTAATATACATGCAACACGTAATAATAACGTATACAAACGCGTTGTTGTTATTATTATTACATCAAAGCGACAAAATCATTAGGCCACGACGACGATCAAACGGTTAGTATGAGTGTGTGTGTGTGTGTGTGTGTGTGTGTACAAATAATAATATTGTATGTGAATGGCGTTCATTAGTGTGTGTGTGTGTGTGTGTGTGTGTGTATGATATTACTTATAATATATTATTATATTGTATAAAATATAAACGCGGGACTATTCGTCATAATTACTTTATGCGCTAGCGACTGCACGGGGATACACGAACACTTAAAAACACACAAACACGCGCGCGCGCGCGTGATATAATAAACACAAGCGTGTGTGTGTGTGAGTGGATGTGTAAATTTTACACGCGACGGAGGGTGAGAGAAAAATGTTTTTAAGTCACCGGAGGTCATATCGTATACAATATACATTATGTTGTTATACGTCGTCGTCGTCATAAACGCCACTGCTCCGGCGTCCCTCCGCTCGACGACGACCTACGCTATACGCGGCGACCGCCCTCCACCACCACGCGGGGTTTTATTCGCGCGTGCAGGGGTCCTCGCCGCCGCCGACCATGTTGCCAGTATGAATGAAGCTGGAAATAGGATGTTGACGACAAAAATGCATTTTTTAAATTCTGAACGAAGCGAAGAAGCTAGTGTTCGTTTTTACAATGATGTTTATTTTTTATTTTTTTTTACTGTGTACAACTTTTTGATGAAACCGGATTTTCCTCTAGATCAGTGGTTCTCAATAATATTTTTAGGACCACGACCCAAAATTTTTCTTCAAAAATCTATCGTGGTTTTATATTTTTAGAATAAAAAAGTAGTTCTTAAAAATCAAAATTAAATCAATACTTTAATCATTTAATATAATATAATAAAATTGGTTTATAATGAATAAAATTTTACAAATGTATGCAAATGTGCCATTCCGTCATCTTCAATTTTTTGGGGGGAAAAAACTACCCTAAAATTTGACATAAACGACTTGGAAACCATCATTTTTTAATCCGAACTATATGATTTTCATTTATACTTCCCTCGTTCAGAATCGTTTTATTGAAGAAATTTCTTTAAAATTCAATACACCCGTCAAGAGAATCCCACCCGACGAGCGAAGTACACACTTTTTTTTCCTTTAATCTCCTATGCGATGCTCCATAGGCTAAAAATTCGTTTCGTGCTTCCCTGATTCAGAATATGAAAATTTCATTTTGCATTTTTACACGGTTTGTTTATAAATGCGTTGTTTTTGCTTTTTAACGTCATTAATTTCATTTTACAAGTCATTTTTTGTAAATCATCGGTCATTTTTCTAATAAAATCAAGACTTTCAGGAACGATTTTACATTTTTAAAAATATTTTTAAATAGATGATCTCTTTGTCAAAATAACGAAATATTAAGTTCAACGTTCACGTCGATTTTTTAATTTTCTTACTTTTTTATTTTTGGCTGTTTTTTAGAGCATTTTTCGAGGATTTTTAGTGCACTTAAATCCGGGCCCTAATTATAAGTAAAACGAATGCTTTATATTAATTCTTTAAAATCATATTTATTGTATTTTAATACTATTGCATTTCTATACTTGAATGTAAAAAATATATATTTAGGGGTCACTAAAAATTGGATACCTAATTTGAGAGGGTCGACACAGTAAAAATGATGAGAAACACTGCTATAAGCTATAAATCGTATAAGCTACGAAGACTTTTAATTCTGACTTTTCATCCTGTACCAGTGGCGTATCCAGGATTTATTTTTGGGAGAGGCTGATCAGTGACAAAATCCCATAGTCCTTTTTTATTTCATTAATTTTTATACATTAGAAGAAAGCCCATAAAATCATGATACACCCCCCTCCCCACAACAGAATTGTTTTTAATTAGTACCCATGCACCATATTACAGTCTTATTTGTTATAAAATTAAATAATAATTGAAATTTAATTTTAATCCGCTTACAAATTTGACACTATGGAGTCATTTACGTGCAAAGTACAACAAAACCGGAATAATTTTAAATAATTAAAATACGTATCAAACCTGGTCAAACCTAAATGAATTTATATATTTGCCATTGACGACGATATCATTATAATTAGATATTAATATTAATTATTAGATAATGACTATAGATAAAAACAACTCGGATGATTTAGACGCACTACAAATCAATACTGCGGATAATAAATGAAAATTTTTTGGAGGGGCTGCAGCCCCCTCGGCCCCCTCTCCGGATACGCCGCCGCCCTGTATATAGTATATAATAAAAACGTTAATACAGATGTATACTGTACGAGTGTCGCAAGCGTGTGTACAACGGTTTAACGAGAGAACGACGTTGTGCGAGTGTGCGCGTCGCGATAAAATGCTAATCATATTTCGCGACGACGACGACGACGACAGATTGTCCCCATTTGTTTGCTCTTACATCGTACATTAATATCAATATATTATAATAATATGTGTTTATACACAACGACCGAAGTTACATATTATTATACACGTTGTGCGTCATATTTTGTTTGTTTACTCGCGTGATTATTACATGCGAATAAAAACGTCTACTAGGGTAAACTACGACCGACCGTGTTCTAAATGGATTACAAGCCGCGCGGACCACCCGGTCGACAATCGCGTGCTTTTTCGCCCGCAATATAATAAATCAAAAATAGGGCAGCGGCGGATTTTCAAAAAATTTCTAGGGAGGGTCCAGATAATATTTACGGATTTCAATGGTATTTTATTTTAAATTCCGAACAAAGAGAAGAATCTAGTGTTTTTACTGTGTGATGTTTATTTTTATTTTTCTTCTGTGTACAACTTTTCGTACGGATCTACATGTCCAAAAGTCTCGATCATCAATTTTTTAAAACAGGATTTGCCTCTAGTTAGTACTTTAGAGAAGTCAATTTTTAAATTTCCCAATTCTTCAATTTATTTTATTTTTATTTTTTTTTTTTTTTTTGAGGGGGACTACCCTAAATTCGATAAAATAGTCTCGAAAACCATAATTTTTTGATCAAAACTTAATTAATACTTAAACACAGATAGACAATATGATAAGAAACATTTTGATGCGAGAAAATTTTGAAAATGTGAAAAAAAAATTTCGGATATTTTTCTAACACTTTTTTTCTTTTCTTTAATTTTTTCTCATTAAATTTTTCCCCTTTTCTTTATTTATCGAATAAAAAAAAAAAAGTTAAGTTAAGACAAAAAAACCGGACATACTTTGCACCGCGGTTATCATTCGCTCTTTCGGTCAGATACTCTTGGTGGTGTGTTGAAAATGATGACTATTATTGGACTTTATATTATCAACTTCCTTCGTTCAGAATCGTTTTGTTGAAGAAATGATTTATCGTTTCTTTAAAATCCTACACATCCACCAAGAGTATCTGATCCGTGGAGCGAAGAATATTCGTGGTGCGAAGTATGTCGGGCTTTTTATTTATGTAAAAAACAAGTTTTAACTGAATTAATGAACTGCACACAATTTTTACAGCAAGGGATTACCATTAATGCAGACGATTTTATCAAACTATAAAAATAGAATTGTTGAATAATGAAAAATGATTGTTCAACATTTATTTATATTATTTCAATACGCGTTTTGAAACACAGACAAATAATGTGTACAGAGAGTAATCGCGCGTACCACTGCATAATATAATAAAATAATATGTCGGAGTCGGGGAGGGGTCCAGACCCCCTGGACCCTCCCCGTAAATCCGCCACTGAAATAGGGTTCTAACTTTATTGCTTTTCCCGTAGTTCTCTTTGGGAAATAGAATTCGTCGTACAGTGAGTTATGAGACTTCTTGGTTCGTAAAAATAAAAAACATTTTTTTTTTTTTTTTCCGGGTAAAACATCCATGTTGCGTTTTAGTGAATTTGTGTAAGTTTTGTCGTATGCTAGCGTGACCACGTTTAAGAAAATAAAATACAGGACAAAAATATTTTTCATAATATTTTTAAATAAATAAGTATTTATTATATATATATTTATGTTTTTGAATCGTGACAAAAGTATAATTTTTAAACTACTTACGTATTATAGATTAAATTTAAACACATAAAAACATTATTTTGAAAAACATAAAATAACATAATGAAACTAAATTGATACTTTTTAAAAATGTTTCAAATCCTTTATCCATGCATATTGTATACTTTACTTTCTAAAAAAAAAAACTTCTTAATTCATTTTACAAATTATAATTAATCTAATGGTATCTAAAAGATTTCTAGATTCTTACATTATTTTATTCAATAATTTCATTTCAAAAATTTTAAATCAACAGTTAGTCAAAAAAAGGGATTAATATGGGACAGACTTGAAATTACAGGACAAAAAGCGTCCTGAGAGAAGTTTGTCAGGACAACAGGACACGAAGCCGAAATAAAGGACAATCCTGTATAAAACAGGACGTATGGTCACCCACCATGAATCTCAAAAATCTGAACCGAAATAAGTTCTGAACCAAAAGTCTCATGCAATGACATTTAATATTTTTTCGATATTTCAAAAATACTTCGGAAACTATCAAACGGGTGCATGTATATGCACTAAACGATTAAAATATGGGATTAGATAAAAATAAATCAAATACGCTTCAAACTTATACGTTTTTACACACCATAAACATTTTTATTATGCATTTTAAAATTCCTGAGGATGACGTTCGCCCCCTCCCCACCATGGATCCACCTTTCTGACCATCTTGCCAGTTTTCAAAAACACTTTGGATTAATATAAGTATATGTTTTTATAAGAATTTTAATTTTAAACTTTAGTTTTTAATTATAAACTATATATTATTATGGGGATATTTTAAATGTAAATTGATAAAAAGGTCACTTTTCATATCAAAAGTCTGAACATTCAAAGAAATCATAAAAAATATCTAGATATATTTCAATTAAAATTGTATAGAGGTTCACATTTATTCACAATTATACCAATAAAAATTTTTATATAATATATGAAAAAAAATTCACATCTTTTAATATAGATAAAGTGTAAGAATAAAGTTTAAGTATTTGTTTTTTATTTCCGAAAACTAATCATATTAAAATCCGCAAAAGTAAAGCATTGTTATTCAAATCTTGGAAACTTGTCAAAAGATATTTACAAAAAATTACAATCGTTTTAACACGTACATTGTTAACATCGAATTAAATTAAAAAAATACCGATGATATATGGAACGGATTTTAGATCTGGCCCTGATCCCATGCTGTAGTTTATTTTATTATTCAACTACCATAAATTGTTGTAGCGATTGTTCAAAAAGTTATTATACGAAATCAAAATACAACTTTGTGACTCACCTTTTATAACATATTAAATAGAGATTTTTGCACAAGAAAATAACATTGAAATCAATAATATGCTTTTTTTTCATTATCGCTCACAAATTTTATAATTTATTTTCCCAATATATATATCGAGTTATAAACACGTCGAATAGAGGTTTAAGTACACAACAAGCAGACTAAGTTATTATTCGAACTTGTTTGTCGAACAGTGATTAGGGTCATGAGAAACTATAATAATTATTCCTTTCAATGCCAATCGATCTGTGTAGCGTTTAAACTGAAATCGAAGTTATATCATCTTTATACACTGACGTTGTTTATTTGAAGTTTTGTTTGCTCTCGGTCTTGTAACCCATAATAATACGTCTTTGTTAATCCATTCAACACGAGAGTTTTGAGCCGGAGGATATATAAATATATATATATTTATTTTAGTTTCGTCCATAAATAATAATATAAGGTACTCTTGTTACGAGGTGAAAAAAAAAAAATTATTTCCATACCTACTACACGATAAACACGAAATCAGTCAAAGCGAAAGTCTGTTGTACACTTGTGTGTACACTGTGTTCCACTATACACACGTTCGAATTGTTCTTTTCTAATATATTTATTTTATGATCCAAAATACAAAACGTACGTCTCTGTACTTTGACTGATTGATTTACATGAGAACACGACAGTCGTCTCGTTTTCGAATGAATTCCGAGACGAAAAAACTTACAGACACACAATGTTCAGTGTATTCTCGTCGTACAGTATAAACAACAATGTAGGAGAACGATTTAAAATACAAAAAAAAAGTGTGCACTTATCGCTCGTCGGGCAGTTCTTCGCACGACGGGTGAGATACTCTTGACGGATTTATTGAATTTTAAAAAAAAACGATAAATCATTTCTTCAATCAGAACGATTCTGAACGAAGGAAGTTAATAAATGTAAGAAGAAAAAAAAAATGCGAAAATTCGGAGTGCCGGGCTGAAGTCTCCAATTTTTTTTCAGTCTTACCCTTGTGAAATGTTTAATTCTTCGTCGGTAAGAAATTTTATTGCACCAAAATATTCGCAATGAAATTTTCTATCTAAACACCAAATTCCAAAACAATCGGTTCGGCCAATTTTCTTATATGTACGTTAAAGTGCGTGATTTTAGGTCAAACTAACGAAATTCTAACTTCAAACGGGTATAAAAAAACGGATGACTAACGATTTTTGAGATTTTTTCAAGTTAATTAGACATATATGTCAGTGAGATCATATTAAATTTTCAAGTCTTAATATCAAAAATCGAAAATTTTATTGCATAAAAACTAACAAAAAATGAGAAATTTCCGAAATTTTCAAAATGCCGTACTTAACTCAAAATCTATTAAATCTTTTTGAAATTTTTATGACATGTTCTCGTAGCTATTTTTAGTGGTTGGTGAAAATTTCAAGTTTCTAGCTGCATTATTTTAGAAGTTATGTCAAAAAGTAATTTTCAGTTATACGGAAATTTCGGTAATTGCATATTTTGCCGTTTTTTTGGAAATTTTTTTTCAGTGTTTCGCATTTTTAAAATAAAATATTTAAAAATTTGAAAAATGACTTCTCAAGTACCATCTGGGTACGATTTCGGTTCTATAGAGATACTGATCGAAACTTTCGGACAAGTATTTCTATACGAAAAAGTGTTCACAGAAAGAGAAAAAATAAATAAAAAATAATAATAAACATCATTGTAAAATCATAAGCTTCTTCACTTCGTTTAGAATCTAAAATCAAAAATTTCATTTCATAAAAAATAACAAAAATTGAGAAATTTTCTGAAATTTTCAAAATGCTGTTCTGAACTCAAAATTTTTTAAATCTTTTTGAAATTTTCACGAAATATTCTCGTAGCTATTTTTAGTGGTTGGTGAAAATTTCAAGTCCTTAGCTGCATTATTTTAGAAGTTATGTCAAAAAGTAATTTTCAATATTACGGAAATTTCGGTAATTGTGTATTTTGCCGTTTTTTCGCATTTTTAAAAAAAATATTGAAAAATTTGAAAAATGACCTCTCAAAAGTACCATCTGGGTACGATTTCGGTTCTATAGAGATACTGATCGAAACTTTCGGACAAGTATTTCTATACGAAAAAGTGTTTCCAGAAAGAGCAAAAAAAAATAAATAAATAAACATCATTGTAAGTTCACTTGGTTCAGAATCTAAAAAAAAAAAAAAAACAAGAAAAACTAAAATACCCTCTGCTGCTGCCGTCGGCCACAATCGGCGGGAACATTATTAATAATAAAAAAAAAAAATGTAAATCAATCACTACAAATTGTTATTCGCTTGTTTTTTCCCCTCCCGTCGCGCAGCATTGCACACTGCAGCAGTTGTGTCGGAGCCCCGACGGGGTGGCAGTGGGGCGGCAAGGGGAAGTATAAACACTAATCAGTTTACGAAACAATTTGCTTGGCCGTTGATGCGTGCAGCACATCCCGCGTTAGATAATGTACAATTTCCCCGTAATTGAGTTGTTCGAGGCTACCGGTTTGCGGAGAGAGCCCTTCAAACGCAGCAACCCCCGGAGCACTCTTGAAAATATGGAATTATTACTGAAGAGAGAAAACGCGTGCGCGCGGCCAGTGAGAGAGAGAGAGAGAAATATTATATATAATGGAGATAGAACACGGTAGACGAGGCAGTGGAGAGAGGAGAGGACAACAACAGATTGAGAGAGAGAGAGAGAGAGAGAGAGACTTTTCACCGATATTGGGAAATTTGATTTGCCAAAAAGAAATTAGAAATCGCGGGACGACGACGGTAGGGAACGCGGTGATCGGTGGTATACATATATTTAAGTACGGGGTGTAGTTAGGGTAAATTGACGGTCGAAACCGCTAATTTGGTGTATTGTTTTGGTAACGTAATGATTTCGCAGTAATTAGTTTGCGTACAATTTATACGAAATGTTCTATGAAAACCACCCCTACAATAACGGGCTCTGTTTACGAGGAGGATAGTACTGGAACGAACATACGCATTAGAGGTCAATACACGGAAGAGGGGGGGGGGACAAAATTATTTTGCGCCCCTAGTCCTATCGATAAAATATAATATATGTAAGTATAAATAACTACCGAAAAATTTTTGAACTAAGATTGGCCAATTTTCAATGTTTTTCATGTCTTCTATATTTTATTCGAGCATTTTTTGAAAATTTTAATGAAACATTTAAATGTTTTCTATCAATCGAGAGAATTTCTTCCTTTTTTTTTTTTTTATTTATGTTAGCTACCTACTGCTATGTAATATGAAACTTATTACCTGCCCCAATAAAATTATTTTAAAAAATTTCGTCACACGTTCTAAGCACAGGCGAGTACACACTTCGTGTGGCGGCTGATAAAATGCACCCCCCCCTAAAGATGCTTCTAAAATTTGTATATATGGCATTTCAGTTGCTATTTTTGAATAGAATTATTATTGGTTATCGTCTTTTTCACGACTGTTGAAAAAAAGCGATTAAGATCATCAGAATTTACATAAATTACCATAGATGTGATCAAGATCTTTTGTGATTTTTATCAGGGGTTCTTAACCGGCGGCGGTCCATGCACCCCCAAGGGGTCTATGTAGATGATTACTCGGGGGTCGATGAAGTGGTTGTGATATGTTTCTTTTTAGGTTACTCAAAAAATAAATTCTATGAAATCAATTAAAATTATGCGATGGATGAAGACGACTGAAATTAGAAACTGTTACATTTACACTATAAACTTTATAAAATGATTATACATATTACATAATATTCATTATTTTCGAATTCCGCTACTCAAAAGACATTGGGACACACGACTATTCGTAATAGATATTATATTTATTTATATTTTTTTTCGTTTTTTGGTTATAAGTAAGAGTTCCTATTTTTGTTAGCCACGTCTGAAAAGTACAAAGACAATAATAGTTGTGGTAGAAATGATCTCGTTTTTTTTTTTTGGCATAAAATAAATTATTGTTTAGTCTAATATAGATAAATTTTAGAGTATTATTATTAAAAAGTAATTCGAAATGTATTGTTTACTATTTTTTTTTTTTTTTTTTTTTTTTTAGGGGGAAGGGGAAAAGAAGGTCTGTAGTTAAACACTTTTTACTTAAAAGGGAGTCCATGAACCAGAAAAGGTTAAGAACCTATGAATTAAATAAATAAAACCTAAGTGCAATTTCAACAATTCTAATGGGGTTTTCATAGTTTCTTTAAGGTATCGCGACATCCGGGGGGAGCTGATTATAGCAATGTGAGTGTAACGTATTAGATTTTGAAAAAAAAAACAAATCCTTGCAAAAACGTTTAAGTCGATTAATTTCCGTCTCTATTTTTTTTTTTTTTCTTACCTTCGACGGTACTTGATGTAATATAGTTCGTATAATGCTATAATATATATCGTATATAACAGTGGTTCCCAACGTGGGCGCTACCGCCCCCTTGTGGGCGTTTTTAATATTGAGGGGGGGGGCGTTTTACTGAAGGAGGCGCTAAAGGGGGCGAAGTAAATTATATTCCGTTCTAGATTTATAACTGGCAAAAA
>JAIPRM010011105.1:0-13186 GCA_025469315.1 Stegophylla sp. TES_Ste_2020
TTTTTTAAAATTTTATGATCCAATTTTTGTCCTAAAATAATAATCACATGCAGTAATCCACTGATTGAAGTCAATTAATGTTTATATTTTCCATGTATAATATATTTCAATCTGTCTGATATAATTTTTAGATTTCTCATTTTCCCACATATTATATTCATTGATAATTCAAAAAAATTAACTTTTATTAATTTAAAAAATACTTAAATTTCCTTTGATGATGATTTTGTTTTTCGCCCATTTATATTATTTTTTCTAACAGGGGAATGATTACATATTTGAAGCTATCCTCTGTTTGTTCTTCTTTATTTCATAGTATGGTACACAATATGCTACACTATCAATTCCAAATATTTTTCCTCTACTTATGTATGATATATATTTTTATTTACTTGTTCTCTTTTGTTTATTTTTTCTCTCTCTGTATAACTTTAATAGTATATTTTGGTTTATGTTGTATGATAGTTTGTAAAAATATAATAATTGTACTCATTACCCCTTTTGGGTGTTATGAACTTAAAATAAATAAATAAATATTAAGTATTAAAATGTAAAAATGTCGAAAAAATCATTATTGAGAAATAACAATGATAGACATTTCACTGGGTTTCAAAAATACAACTTATTTTAAATTGCACCCTTAGTATCATGTTACATGCAAATTGACAAAAAAAAACCCACATTACATTGAAATTTATTTTAACAAATGCGATTTGTTTTTATGTTTTTGTTAAAAACTATTACTGTCATTAAATCAATAACTTAATTTGCTCCAATTTAGTGAATTTTAATAACTTTCATTCAATTTCGATATATATTTTTTTTTATTAACTTTTGAATACTTTTAATTAAAATAGCATTATGAAATTTTCAACATTTATTTTTGATATTATGATTGTTTTTTTTTTATTAATATAATAAAGTTGTAATTTTCGTAATTATTAATTCTTAAAAACCGTATTCAAAAATATTCAGTTGCTGCCAAGTTATTAAAGGTGGCACGGGACTTCTGTAACATACTGTATAATAATTATGGTTTTTATTTTAATCATGTTTTTAAATAAATAGATACTACATTTTATTAATATACTTGGGATTAGAAATAAAGTAGATTATCAGTCCATTTATTAATTGAACTATCAAATTTGCATACATTTTGGGGTTTTCAACAACACTAAGATATAAACAATACTTTTGAAGAGCAAAGTGCTATATTATTGATATGATTTTTAATTTATTTAAAATATAAATTTATATAAAATAAGTCATAATAAAGAATACAATATACATTTTAAAGAAATGATGTATTCATACTTGTATCATTAAAAATCTATAAATAAACATAATAAACTTATAATATTTGTTTTTGTTATTTTTGTTTAATTTAATACATAATAAATGAAATAATAAAATTAATTAATTATAAAAAAATAAGAACAATTTATTAGGTTATAAGTGAATAAAAATTGTTTACAACTCAATACAAACAAATAAATATTAAATTTATACATTATTTATTTAATTGTTGTAGAATAATTGTTATACAAAATAATTATAATTTTATTTATTATTATGTAAATAGATACTACATAAGTATTGAATTATCAATTTTACCTGAATGAATAAAATTTTTAAATTATTATTTAAAGTTTAATCTTTAGTTAATTTACATATAAATAATTAAAAAATAACGAATGAATTCTAAATTAAGATCTAATGTAAAAAAACTTATTTTATTTAAACCCAATGGAAATTATTAGTTTACCAAAGACCAATAAAAATTAATTGTAGTAAATAGATTAATGATATAAAATTATAACATACATTATAGATAATTATTATTAGATATAAATTATAGCTAAAAATTTCAGAATAAGAATGAAATCAAAGTATGTTTAACTATAATTTGTTTTCGATAAATAATATAATTATTATGAAACTCAAATTTGAGGTAAATTATTATTATGAATAGAGATCTTATTTAATTGAAGACCTCTTATGAAACAAATAATGCATTGTTTATAACTAGCACTATAAATACTCATTTCATTCTTCGTTCTTATATTAACGTGATCCACAGTTATTATGGTGTACTTCATACCAATGAGATACCTGTTGAAAAACGAACAATATTTGTGAATGAGTTAATAAATAATTATATCTATTTTTGAATTATTTACATATTAAACATATTAAGGGCAGACACTCAATTAATCTGAAATTTCTTTTACATTATTTAGCCACAGAAAAAAAATGTAGTCCAGAAAATCGATATCAACAGATTTATAAATGATTCATATTACAAAAACATAACAATGGTGACTCAGTAATACAATTTCACCAACTTTTGCTCATTAAAGGGCCACATTTATAAAAAAAAAAAAAAACATTAGATATTTTAAAATACTATGTTTTTATCTATGATATGGTAGTTAATTAACCGGAAAAATGTAAAGATCCAGAATTTGAAGTCAAATTAAAAATGTCAAATACTTTTGACATTATCAATTTTTCATGTAGAATACATAGTTTTTCACACCGACTTGAAGCATATTCCATATTAAACAAAAGTAAATTATAGCAAACTTAATTATATTACATAAAATTAAGTACAAGAATGATAGTAGCATATTGAAGATGCACAAAACTTAAAATTAATATTTTACCTGGCAACTTCTGGAACAGTATTTCACTAATCTACATTTACTGCACGTAAGTCGTGATGTCTTTTAACAATTTTTTGAAAAACACTGAAAATAAATAAAACATTTAAATAACTTTAAAACTCTTGTGCATTAACAACAAGTATTAATCCCTTATAAAAGATAGGTTTATATTTTTTGAATTAAGGACACATGAATTAAAAATACATTTAATAAAATAATTGAAATCTGATAAGATAGTTGTGGTACAATACAATGCATAATAGTGTAATACAGAGTTTCTAAAATTGTAGTCCACCGATCTCTAGTGATTTTCATTCATACTGGAGGAGTCTGCGAACGTAAACTGGAAGTAGTTTTAAATATTTACTTAAGAAAATTATACAACTTCTATCTTTTACTTTTGAATTTTAGTTGTTCATTTTTTGAATTAGCTCATCAGACTAATCATGCATAGAAATGTTGTACACTAATACTTTAAATAGGTACTTGATACCCTAGCTATTATTTACTTCTTGGGTAGGATAATCTTAGTGGGCATATTGAGTTAAAAAGAAATCATAAATTATTATTCAATTATATAAATAAAATAATTATTTTAAAAGTTAATGAAAATAATTTAGTAAAATATTTAAATTTAGCATGTTATGCAAATTAGCAGGTGGATAAGCTGGGCCGGCCGGCCACGTATGGAGAGCAGAGGGCAAAATAGTACATGAGATCATAATGTGGAAACCAGACAAAAAACGACCGAGAGGTCGACCAAGACAATGGTGGATTGATCGAGTTAGAGAAGAACTTAGGCTTCTGGGAATAAGAGATGGAGAACAACTGGCAAAGGATAGGGAGTTGTGGAGAGGTGTAGTGGAAGCGGCGATGGAACTACAAAGTCCGGAATAAGCCAAAAAAAAAAGATACATAACACACATTATTAAAATTTTACTTTCTTGATCTTTTAATCAAGTAAGAACAATAGTTGAAATGTAAAAATCTGAATTTTAAAAATTTTAAAAGTTTGAGATAAATAGGAAAATAATAAAATGTAAATCAGTAACACTTAGTAGGTGGGTTGAGTTAGCTTTAATAAAAGACATTAATGAGATAGATCCGATAAATACTGAAGCATTATAATGATTTTAATAAGGAAAAACGTATAGTATCTCATAAGAAAATGCTTGTCAGTTAGATACTGAATGAGAAATTATATTTTTTTCTTAACTTAACTAACTTTTTAACCGTTAAAAAATAGGGCAATTTTAGCATGAATTGATTTAATGACGCAGAACTCTGAAACTGGAGAACAGATATAATTATTCATGGTATTGTTGGAATTATGTGCTTAATCGGGTATATCTTATAAATATCTTATATTAAAGTTAACTTAATTACTCACATGCCAAATTTTACTGAGTTACATTATAATAATATTCCTCTTATTTTCCACAAACTTGAAATTCTCAGTATTCAGATTTTTGTATTTTTATATATATTATGTAAGATGTAAACTTTTGAAAATCTATTGAGAATGAACAACAATTATTAAAGGTATAATTCTGAAATTCTTCATAGATCTTCCTTTGGCGAATTTAATAAGACTTTAATTTAATTTTAATAAGACTCCGAATAACCAAGGCGCCTCTGCTATTATTTTATGATAAAGAGTTTATTGCAAGTTCCATAAGAATATAGCAATTTAAGTATTCAAAAAGGGTTAAAATTTCAAAAAAAGAAAATAACTAATAATTCACTAAAAAATAAAAAAACAAGAAAGTGTACATGCAGCGTATTTCGTAGAATATCGTCGGACAAAGACGTTATAAAGTTTAAGTTTTACACATTAAAAAGCTGTTACTTCTATACTGCGCAATTACGAAAATACTATAGCATTCTCACTAATATATATTTTTTTAAAAAATTTTAATACTATATAAATACCTCGTTAGAAATTTCTTTTGGTGTTCTTATTCTTAACCGTGGGGTTTTCACCATATTATCCTGAGATTTATTTACCACTTGTAATTGATTTGTTGTTGATCTAATATCAATAAAATCTTTGTTGCCACTATAACTAGTGCTGGCTCCAGGACTTGTAACAGTATTAGTTGTACTAGTAGTTGTAGCAGTAGTACATTTATAGTCTTGAAGTGTTAGTTTCAAAGTTGGAACTGTAGGTCTGAAAATAAAACAATATAACTCTTAACAGATATAATAATTCAATTTATAGCTAAATAGTAATTTTTATAGGATTAAAATAATAAAAAGTATTTAAACTATAGTAAATTATGAACGATATGTATAATAATTTAATTGGAAGTGATGAAAATATTAATCTAGAAGATACTAAGAATTTTCCATAAAAAACTTTTATCTATTAGTCTATCAAGCAAGAGAAGCATCGCATAGCCAATTTACCCTTACTTTTAGCAAATGTCTCAATAGCAGACGTGATTGGATACGCAAAACAATTTGATTTATGTCTAATCACTGAGCGTTCTATTGCTGGACCGACTATAGTTTAGCTAAGGTATGTTAAGTTAAACACGTAGCACACGGGCCTCGTGCAGCCCTTGACTTTTTTTTCCAGCTCGCGGTCTAAGATTCATTTAAATAAGTAATATTAAAAAAAAAGTGAAAATAAAAAAGTTCACGACTGATTTAAAAATATGTAAATTCGATGATTTTTATTAAGAAAAAAGGCTACTGAGTTCTTTACATGATACTATATTCAAATATTTTGGTGAATTTCATGTTTTGAGTTTGATATTCCTGGTTTTTTAACATTTCCGAAAATGTTTGTTCTATTATTAAGTATGCATATAAATGTAAGTATAAATAAAAAAATGGTATAAATAAATCAGTGCTACCACTTGAAGTATATCAAAAATTTTGGTCTTTAGGATAAAAAGGTTTTTTTTTCTTTTTAATATGCTCAATATTGCTCAAGGAATAAACTTAAAAGAATATTCTTCACTCCCATGCCTTACCAAGTTTAATATTAACGAATGTAATGAAACACTTTTGTTCAATAAATGATGATTCCTTTTTTTATTTATTATTGATAGATAATAATTAATACACAACACAACGATAGACCAGCGGTTCTTAACATGTGGTCCGAGGCCCCCTAGGGGTCCGCGATACTCATCATGTCGGGGGTCCGCGGCAGTCTTAACAAAAAAAATTAATTAAAAATAAAATAATTTATATTACTTTTATATGAAAAATTAAGTGTAATAAAAATAATAACAAATGTGCATGTTTTGTTATGTAATTTTTAATATGAAATATTTACTATAATTTTGGTAGTGATATCATGAAATGTTTTGTAAAAAAAAGGAATTCGAAAAAAAATTGGTAAGGGGGTCCGCGATTTCTAAAAATCTTTCATCAGGGGTCCGTGATTTACAAAAGGTTAAGAACCTCTGCGATAGACAATTATATAATCAAATGTTCTACTTACTGTAATGTTTTATTCGGTTTTTCAATTATTTTCCTTTGTTGAATTGAATCATTACTTTTCAAGGCACTTTGAGTAACAGTCGCTGGTACTTTTAAATTTACAGTGCTTTTAACAGTTGATGAAGAATGCAAATGTGTAGAATATTGAAAATTTGAGTTAATATTGTTCCGGATTACAGCATTATCTAATAATAATTGTAGATTACAATTAGACTTTCCAGTCACAACATCGACTACTTCTTGAAAGTATTCTTGACCGTTTACTGACGATAAGAAAAATAGTGGCATGCGATCAGTAATCCCGGGATCTCTTTTTGGACTTCTTACAATTAAATTTTCTAAATTATTAATATCAGGACAGAATGTGTTTGACTTGAGCATTGCAAAGACTTTATCGTAATCAAATTTACTGTTTTTTAAACATTTCTGTAATGACTCAACTAAATATTTTAAGACATCGTTTGATTTGTAATGTGGCCCAAATAAACGTTTGAGTATAAATAATATACCCAAAATAAACATTAAAAATGCAAGTTCGAATTCGGGAATAGCAAATCCAGTAATGACATTTGAAAACAAATTTTTTAACTCAGAATTTAGAATTATTATATTTTTTGAATGAATGCTTTTAGCTTCCTGTTGTTCCCTTTTTTTTTCAAGACCAGATATTCTTTTGTACGAATTATTCATTCTTTCTCTATGGTGTTTATTGGAAGTAGAAAATATTTTCATAATATTAGCAATAACGACAATGGTATCTAATACGACCTTGTTAAAATATTTTTGATACAAACTTTCGATTTCACTCAATGAAAATATTTTTTTAGTTTTTATTACACGTGAAACTGGATGTACCGGAATAATATTTGTTGAATTAATTTTAACTTTTTCAGTGTTTTGGTGTTGTAAAAGGTGGGGTTTACTCATTTCACTTATACAACGAACTTTAATTTTACCAATTTTAGATAAATCTGTTGATGTAATAACCTTTGTACGTTCATTACTAAAATCCATATGTTCAGCTGCACTCTCAATAGAAGCTAATGTAAAGTTCATATCAGTGTTCTTTGCATGTTCATTATTAAAATCCATATGTTCAGCTGCAATCTCAATAGGAGTTAATGTACAGTTCATATCAGTGTTCTTTGCATGTTCATTACTAAAATCCATATGTTCAGCTGTACTCTCAATAGGAGTTAATATAAAGTTCATATCAGTGTTCTTTGCATGTTCATTACTAAAATTCATATGTTCAGCTGTACTCTCAATAGAAGTTAATGTACAGTTCATATTAGTGTTCTTTGCATGTTCATTACTAAAATCCATATGTTCAGCTGCACTCTCAATAGGAGTTAATGTACAGTCCATATCAGTGTTATTTTTTATTTCATCATTATTATTATGATATTCCTCGGTACCACTTTCTTCTGAATATATTACACGGTTTTCCATGTTGTTAGTTGTTATTTTTAATTGAGGTTTGGAAGTATAAGGTTCCCCATCTCCGGAAAGCACTAATTTCAGAATATTTAATTTCTCTTCTTCATTTAATTTTCTTTTCTTAACAGCTGGCTCGAATTTGTTTTTTTGAGGTAAGTATTCTGTATTTTTAACACTGAAATAATTTAAAGAAATTAATTATTATGCTGAAATGAATAATTCTAGTATATATAAAAAAAAATATATATATATATATATAGGTACCTATATTTATATTTTAATAGGCTAGTTTTCTATCTCTTTATTAACTGAGAAAAAATTTTTTTTTGATGGGGAAAAAAAGATAACTTTTTCCAAAAACGGGGAAAACATGTAGAAAAAAAAACAAAAAAAAGGCAAAATATACAATTACCAGAATTTCCGTAAAATTAAAAATTTTTATTTGATAAAATAATGGAGCTAGGGACTTGAATTTTTTACCAACTACTAAAAATGGTCACTAGAACATTTCATAAAAATTCAAAAAAATATGATCAATTTTGAGTTAAGTCCAGCATTTTGAAAATTTAGGAAATTTCTCATTTTTTGTTAGTATTTATGTAATAAAATTTCTCATTTTTGATATTTATATTGAAATTTTAATATGATCTCACTCATATTTATAATTGATCTAAAAAAATCTAGAAAATCATAAGTAAATTTTTTTCTCTATAACCATTTAAAGTTAGAATTTTGACGAAATTTGTTAGTTTTACCTAAAATTACACATTTCAACGTACATTAAGGAAAATTGGTCAAACCGATGATGATAGAGAATGTCTAAATAGAAAATTTCATTGCAAATATTTTGGTGCACTAAAATTTCTTACGGACAAAGAATTAAATATTTTACAAGGGCTTGATTGAAAAACAAATTTGAGAAAGTACAGAAAAATATATTACGAGATACTGCTAGTTTGTAAAAACTCAAGAAGGTTGAAAATGTTTTATAACTATTTCATGTATTTTTCGACAATAAATATGATTGTATGAATTAAATTCCTATTGCATATATACTTTTCTAATTATTTTATTATATTTTGAAAATTCAATATTTTGATTTTTTTATTAAATACCTACTATTTCAACCTAACGTCCAACGATATAAGTGTAGATAAAGCGATAGCCCCACTAAGCGACGGTACTGTGTTCGAATGTAAACACGGAAAACCAAATACTTTGCACTTCTTTTTTAATCGTGACTAACTAGATGTGCTACGATAAACATTAGTAAAAATTATGTTATAGTGCATAAATTTTGATTTTTGATAGTTACAGCCGTTTTATTTTATTTTATTATGATGTTTATAATATTTTATTGTAATTCGAAATTATTTTTGTATTCAGTGGGTGTATGTGAGTTTATGATAAATAAATTTTCGTTTTTCGTAAATATTGTACGTAACTAAAAAATTTATTGTTCAACATTTAAGTTCAATTCTTCAAAACTGAAAATTATTATTGTGTATTAGTTGAAGCTCTGTTCAGAATCGTTTTATTGAAGAAATGATTTAAAGTTTCTTTAAAAATTTAATACGCTCATCAAGAGTATCCTACCCGAGGTATGAAGAACACCCTAACGAGCGAAGTACACAATTTTTTAAAATTTATTAATTGAGTTTTGTATTTATAATAAATACTAATATATAATTTTTCTAGTACCTACTAAATACTAAATAGTATTATTGAATTATCAAAAGAGATATGGTGTAAGAATATGAGTAAATGAATATAATATAAAAATAAACTGTGGTGTAAAATTTTTATTTTGGTTATTATCTTAGTTTTCGGAATTTGTATTTGAAAAATGGACGGTGACAAAACAAATGAGATAATGGATTACATACACTAATGTTCATTTACTACTCATACACATTCATAGTCCAAATGTATATATTATAATATAAGAATTACCTAAATATTACTCCTTAATACATTCCAGGCTGTAATCTTCTTAAGGAAAGAAAAATTGAATATTGATTTCACTTTAATGTTATAGAATTACAATTTTTTCCTATTTCCATATAAAATATTAAAATATTTTCTTTTACGCACATATATGGAAGAGGCAGGATTAAAACTTTTTGAAAATGGAAAAAAAGGTCCCGTTCGAAGGTTTTTGGGACAAGGGGGGGGCATGAGGCTCTAAAAAGGGACACTCCCGTTTTTAACGGGACGCATAGTCACCCTTTATTACTCACATCTCGTAATTCAAGCACATGAGAACTTGTGTATCGTTATCGTCACGCCCGAAAAAGAAAGATTTTTCTACAACAGGATTTAAGTTACAAATTCTGAATTTGTGGTTACGAATCATTTACTAAACCCTGGCATTATTTTAAACTCGGTAAGTTTATTTTTTAGGCACCTAGGTGCTGGTGTAACGTTACCGTGTTACCCGAGTAAGAAAACTGATTTTTCCAAAACGCGATTTAAGTTACGAATTCTAAATTTTTGGTGACAAATGATTACGTTTCGATTACCCTGGCATCATTTTCGAAAGAAATTGTTAACTTTGGGGTGTGCCAAGATAACACACCTCGTTGGCTGATATGAGCTTCGACAACTGTTGAAAAGCAAATCTGAGAACGATAGACGTATTGTGGGTAAAAATGTCTAGAGTTGGTGACCATTAGTTTGGTATGATGGAATAACTTATATAGGGCTACAAAAAAGGTTTTTTGCATATAACAGTTAAAAAAGTGTTGAAAAAGTGATATAATTATTTACTATTTAAAGTTTGAAACACTACCTATCTAAAAAAATTCTGGTTATGCCTTTGAAGGCTGAAGCAGTCAATACTATTTAAATTTAATATATGTACTTGGTTACTCACAATTGGTAATTTTCTATCTTTTCAGGCGACCACTCAACCATGCTAACAACTGAGTTTGATGTTGAATAATGCATTTCATCAAACAGCAAACCGAGTTCGCGATTAGTTGCCATTTTAGGCCTGTAACAAATAAATAAATGAAAAAACATGTGTGTATATATATAATTAATGTATAAATAGAAAGTAAGTACCCAGATATGTAACCTAAACAAAATAAAACATAATATGAGTAATTAAATAAACAAATTATGATAAAATTATAATATACCAAAAAGTGGCATCCAGTATGTTTCTTAAAACGTAAATTGTACAATAGCGTAGTTAAAGGAAAATTTAAGGTATTTATATAATACTAATATTAAGGTTATCTTCGCGGAATTCAAAGACGCGGTATTTTAAAACAAAGATATCATCATATAATTTTATTACTAGAAATACGTATCAATTTATAGCGAGATAACGGTACAATATAATATTGCAATACATCATGAAGTTAGTAACTAGTAGCCATCGTAACTATATGAGTACAAACTGTTATTATTTAACTATTATATCTGTTTATAATTAGAATAACTGTTATTCAAATTCCTTCAGTTCATAAAAATTTTTTTTATTTTTGTCTTCAAGTTTTGTTAAATATTTCGTTTATTTTTCTGTGTACAATTTTGTATGAAATTAATTATTTAAAAGTATCGGAAAATTACATTTTGAATCAAAATTTGCTCAACTAATTTTCTTTTCTATGCGTTTAGCGTCTAATTTTATGTAAAACTAACATATTCCATATAAACTTTTATTTTAAACGGTTATAAAAAAAAGTTGACTAACAATATTTGAGATTTTTTTCAGGTTAATTAGACATATAAGAAAGTGAGGTTACGTACATATATATGTTACGCCCCACTGGTGAATTCCGTGAAATGGCAGTGTGTTGCCCGGAGAAAATATGGCTAATAAACTGCCTATTTCATAAATTAAGCAAAACTAATAATATACAAATATTATAATATTTGAATATGTTAAAACAATATTTTTAATAAATTATTGATTATCACGGATGTATATACGCGAGTGTGTGATAGTTGTAAGTTGTAAATTGACAATTGAGTGCGTTTATTAGTTTAGCACAATTTTATTAAACTGCATCTATAGTTGTGTTATGTACGGTTCCAAGCTATACCAGACGATAAAATATGTGGTTTTAGTTGTTATTCCAACTTTTCATTAGTATATGCAATTGCCGATTATCAAGCCAAAATGTCTCCACCTAACACAGCAAGCCGAGAAATTTTTGATTTGCGGAGCGAAGCGGTCAACTAAACACCCGGTGAACTAATCTGCAGTTTTTTTGTGTTAGTAAAATTAATTGTCTTCATTACGATAAAAGAAAATTAATTTTTTTTGGATTTTTCCTATAGATCTTCCATATTCTACAGATTGCCAATTTGTTTGTAATTCTCAGAAATGCCTAGTTATTATATAAAATATTTAGGAAAATTTGCTAAATATTTAATGTAATGTTTGGATTTCTAAAATCACCTGTGGCCAGTTCTTGAATTGGACGGCATACTTTATATTTAATTCATTAAATGAGCAAATTTTTGTCCATTCTATGAATTGGATAACTCACTTTGCCATTTCACGGAATGTGCGAAAAATTGCACAATTCATGAACTGGGCAAATTCATTTCTGGGGTGTAACATATACACAATATGCTATTACGAATACGCGCGAATTTGATAAGGAGTTAGTTTGGAAAATTTCAATGAGAAGCAAACTGAAGGACAAACTTTTAAATATGAAGTTGAAATCAGAAAAATACAGTAAAATTTATCATGGTACTGAGGTGAGTATTACGAATATTTATAAATTGGTTACACAATGAAATAAAAAAATGTAACAGAAAACAAAGGTGCACTTTAACGGGATTTTACATAAAATATATACTATTGATATTATATGGAAAAAAAAGCCGGACATACTTCGCCCCATGGGCATTCTTTGCTTCTCAGGTGGGATACTCTTGGTGGATGTATACATTTTAAAGAAACGATAGATCATTTCTTCAACTAAACTTTTCTGAGAGGATATTTCGTTACGGTGGTTACCAAAGTAAAAAATAAATAAAATTTTAATAAAATAAAAACATTTATTGACTATCGTGAAAACAAATTGTATGCCAACATTATCTGATTATTATGTTAACATGGTTACAATATTCAACTAATGAATTAGTTACCAAATGTTCTACAACAACCAAATAAACAACCAAAGCAATATAAAATGAAAATTGTACTTTGCGTCAATCCTTTGAAAAATGCGAATTTCGAAAAATTACCTCTCTAAAGTACCATCTAGACCAGGGATTGTCAAACTGTAGTACGCGTACCCCTTGGGAGTACTCGAAATTTTTTAAGGGGTAGGAAAAACCTCTAAAATCTAAGGTTTAAAACGATACCATAATATCTAGTCGTTTCATTCGTCATTAATTAAGCACCGCTACCATTATACCAAGTAGAATAGCAGACAGTCGAATATATAAAATTATATTGGCGCGACGCAACGTTAGAATAGAAATCTCGTGTGATCCCACGATGAAAAACAAATACTTAAGTTCTGGAACTACATTGTTAGATATCTGGATCTGTGTTGGAACGGAACAAAAAGAACTGTCTATCATTGCTGTCAAATTTATGATTGGATTTTCTACCACTTCTTTATGTGAAAAAGGTTTTTCAAGTTAACTTA
>JAIPRM010011106.1:0-13185 GCA_025469315.1 Stegophylla sp. TES_Ste_2020
GAAAATTTAAACATAGATAGAAAATCATATAAGAAAGATTTTGGCGCAAGAAAATTTTGAAAATGTGGAAAAAAAATTTTGGACATTTTTCTAACATTTTTTTTTTTTTTATATTATTAATTTCCCTCGTTCAGAATCATTTTATTGAAGAAATGATTTATTGTTTCTTTAAAATTCAATACACCCGTCAAGAGAATCCCACCTGACGTGCGAAGAACACCCCGACGAGCGAAGTACACACTTTTTTTACTGTTAAATACTCTCTCTCCTATTGACGCGGTTTTTACAACGATAATAAATTATCGTTTCAAATACTACACACACACACACACACCTATTTCGACGTACGCGTTTTCACCTAACTCACAGCCTATATAATATAGCCGGAATATATTATTATTATTATTATAGTATACACGGCTAATTTAATGTTATTATTATTCGCGTATACGGTGGCGTCTGGGAGAGATAAAAAAAAAAAAAAACCACTACTTTGCGCGATGATCTTCGACCGTATTTTACAATAATAATATCGCGTTCCCATAATATTATAAATAATAATTATACACGCGTGTAAACGACTAACCGAATTCCGTCCTGATTGCCCGCGATCGCGCGTCCGATACGTCATATTATTACAGAGGCTAGAAATTATAATGATAATATTATTATAACGTAATGCGTTATACTTGAAAAATATATTTAATATTATTATTTTTATCATACGATTATGTTCTGTGTACGTCAAACGAACGGTTTTTTTGCCCCCCCTCCTCTATTTTTTTTCTCGTTTTAATTCTATTGCTCATTACAATATTATTATATCGTACGAAGAGACGCCAAATTATTATTATTATTATTCGGTCGTTTGACACATGACGCGTAGCCGAAAACGTTCACTCGATTTGCCGTCGTGAAAACCGTGACGAACAACACCACGACTGGTTTTTAAGTATAATAATTTATACAGGATAATCGGATATCACGGGGCTACACGAATTTTGGTACCTCAAAAAATGCAGGGGTACGTGCATCGCCGTGGTAAGAAGTGATGAGTAGAAGATCCAAATTTTGTATAACTATTTTACTGAGCGTGTGATTAATTTGTGACAAATTTTATATTATTTTAATCATTTAAATAAATAACATCATTTTTCAATAAAATTCCAGCTGCTAAAGTATAAAGCTATGTTTAGTGAAGCCATTATACTTATAATTGTATATTTAACTTTTATATATTGTATGAAAAATCAAAGACTAGAATTCTAATCTTTAACCTTTTTCTCGTAAAATATGACTAAATAAATAAACTGATTTATTTAAATTGTTTAGTAACGATGTGTAGATTTAGTTTAGAAACAAATATTATAATATTTCATTTAAGAATATTACTATAATGTATTTTGTTAAATTATTTGATTTTAGACGATTCCCAACAATGTTTTACAAAATACGTTCCAAAAATCGTTTGCCAAAAGATGAACTGTGGATTGCTACTTTGGATGAATATAGAATAGGGCCGGAATTTCTCAAAACATAAACTACTAAAAAAAAATAGTTACAATATTCAAATACATCTCGTTTTGCAGAATTAGCTACTCTTTCAATCGAAAGCAAAACAACAGAAAACTTAGATATTGGTGACTTTTATAGAGTTTTACTTCACTATAAAATCCAATTTTAAATGAAATGAAAAGGAATTTATTTTATTTTATTAATCATTGTAGCTCTTTTTTTTTCAAGTTGTTTATAATTAAAATTTACAACTAAGTTTTAAAGTTTTATAAGATTATATTATAAATATCGTAGTATGTATAATATATTTATAATCAAGTATACAATCATAAATACTTGATTTTAAAATGAAAATATATACCGAAAAATAAATAGTTTCTATTTATTATCTAAGTAAAAAAAAACCTTATTATTAAAAATAAAATAGAGAAATAATTTTCAAATATGTAGAGGTAGAGTAAAGATTAATAAGGGAAGGTAAAATATTTAATATTATTTTACGGCGTTAAAAATTATTTTAGGAGCGTCAACGTCACCATTTTTACTTGAACCAGTCCTGATACAGAGTACTCTTAAATCTCAATATTAATAAATCTCAGTCGATAAAAACCATGTAGTATTCAAATATCAGCGCTATCTTAGTTGTCGTGAAACAACGGATGTATGTTATGTTTTATATGTGGGGGTACATATACTATAAACGTAAAACTTTAAAATATGCTTGTGAACAATTTTTATTCAAATGTGTCACAAAATATGTGTTCATTAAAAAAATATTGATATATTTTAATGTTTCTGTTCTTCGAAAAATGTATGTACATAAAGGATCGTAAAAAAGAATATAAATTAAAAAAACAATAATATTCGTTTTCTTATAACCCGTATTGGTATTCTTGACGACGAAATTTTCTCAGAAAATGTAATATATTGCACGAGTTGAGAATAAAACTCGATTTTGACTGTTCGGTCAGAATTTATGTTGCGCTTATTTAGTAATTTTGCAAATACATTCGTAATTTACATCACAAATAAATTAAACTTTGATTAGCGACAATGGTCGAACAAAATTTGCTCAATAGCAGTATACCTACGTCCTACGTTTTAGATTTCATATTTATTGTGTGTAGTTTTTACTCGTCATAAAAACTATTCGAGTTAATATTTTCTTCAATTATTGCAAACAATAATTCTTTACGCTATTAATAAAAATATTTATAAAATAATAATGTATTAATTATAAATATTTACGAATAAGCAAAAAATATTAAAATGTATTTTTGCAATAAAATTATTACGTTTCTTAAATCCGTATATAATTGTGACAAATTCAATGAACCAAAAGTTATATATAATAACTAAAAAAAAAAAAAACTCAACAAATTTCGATTCGTTTAAAACATATTTTCATTCACATGATAACTGTATCACTTCGTTATTGATTTCATGACTAATAAACACGTACATTGTTGTACGTTCGTCATTACAATCGAAGGTCATTATATAAAATGTATAAAGAGACAAATTAATAAATAGGCATATTCGACCATATTATATAGTTTAATAAATTAACTGCTTATGCAGTACATTTTTATTTTTTTAAAGATACTTTTTTTTTTCCACCGCACGTTTGTCACTGATAAATTATTACAGGAAGTGATTTTATAAAGATCTGAAACGTAAGTCGTTGTCAGAAACAAATAATTGAAGAAAACACGGCGGCGTGTGCACCTACCATTTTTTTTTTCATTACATCAAATGTTTTAATTCACACCGAAGTATGGTGGTGTGTGACCTTTTTGAATTTTTATTCGGAAAAAAATACCTTATACAAGTCTTGGCCAACGTCACTTTCTTTAATTATTATGTAATCAATAGGTGCAGGTGTTTAAAATACAACAGTCTTTCCGACACAAACTGGCGGATGACTGATGCGAACGATATCTCTGGCTAGGGACGAATAATAGAATAACCTATAACTTACCTCAAAATAAGTATTAGAAAACACTACCACGTGTGTCGTTCTCCTTTTACATAACACGTCGTACCGATTATGGTGTAGACGATATTCTTATAGTATAAACGGACGATTTTTTTATCGAGCGATGATTCACGCCTGTTGTAGTCGGTATATAAAATATTATATATTGTATATAATATTATATTGTATGTGCACGTGTAATGGCGAGTCATGAATGAAACGTGTATGTGCAGCCTTATAAGTAAAATACCGGGGAATATACGTTTACTAATTATATTATACTATATGACAAAGATGTCCGGGAAAATACGACTATATCAATTAACAACAAACTCGTCGGGGAATTTTATCTGTTTATCGTAACCAATATTATTCAGTGTTAAAGTACAATTAATATAAATAATATAATACTATGATTAATAGCTAAGGTTTCTAATTAATAATTAATCGATTTTAAATTCTGAGTGGAGCGATGATCGGACTACTTTTACAAAGACATTAATTTTATTTTATTTTTTTTTTTTATTGAAAAATTTTTTCGTTCAAACACTTCCAAAAAAAAAAATCGTACAGCAACTTAATAGATTAAAAATCGGATCCCGTTGGTACTTTAAAGAGGTCATGTTTCAAAATTCTCAATAATTTTAACAAAAAAAAAGAATAATTGAATAAAAAAAGCCATAAACGAAATTTTTATGAAATCAATTTTTGTAATTTAACCATATCTACATACGGGACTAGAAACTTGACCTTTTAATCCATTATCAACAAAAGTGCAGTACAGTTGGATAAACATTTTGAAAATTAATTGATCACTTTTGAAATAATTATAGACTTTGAAACTAGAAATTATAGCTGGACAAAATTTCACACCAGTTTTAGTACTACTCTACTAAAAATGTTTATAGACAAAAACAAACAAAAAATAATTATAATATTTCTTCGCTTCACTTCGAATGTCAAAAAAAGTTTGGTCCTACTCGCCGCCACACGCCTTACCAGTGGCGAAGCGGACCATATTTTTTTAAAAGCGGTAGTTTCCCAATTTTTTATGTCTAAGGATCTTCGCCTTTCAAAAGTATAGTATACGTTGAATAAGTTACGAAGATAATATTATTGCAATCAAGCATAAGTATTGCAGAAACGCATCATTAGCGAATGTTCATAATCTATGGACAGTATAACTATTTAATAATAATTGTTGAAGTCTTTAAGTGCCGCGCGTACTTGTATAAAACCTCATCGAGCCTGATGCTGGGTCTAGTACAGTATTTAAGATTTTTGTACAGGGGAGGGGGGCTAAAATGAAATCTGATTATATAATTCGTAACTAATGATACTGTATATTTATCGATTGGGAAAGGGGAGCTAAAACTACTCTTTGAAGGAGCTTAGCCCTCCCTTAAATACGCCCCTGGTCTAGTGAGCTGGAGTACAGTGGTAGGTCGGTATACAAAACTATTTGCTTCCGAGTTATTTTCTAAGTTCATTACACCACTGCGCCTTGCTAATTATTTCCCCGAGAGAGAGAGAGAGAGAGAGAGAGAGAAAGAGAGATAGTAATCACGTCACTTATAGTAGTTTGTGACGACGCGAGCAAATTACCCGTGGAGAAAATATGGATAGATAGGACGTAGGGTACAGCAGGCTCAGCCGTCACGATAATATGCGAACTTTGACATTATTTACCGGACGCGCCGCGGCACATTCGCGTCGGTCCACTGATTTATTTCCGTGACTGCGGTGGTCTCCCAGCGCGCGCATAAGGTTATAGTGTTGCGTCGAAACGCCGCGGTGTCACCCCCTCGTCCGCGTACACACACACACACACACACACACACGACAATATGTACGTATATATTACCATTTTGTTCACGCACACACGCGCGCGCCGCGAGCGTACACATACATACGACGTCCACGGGACATGTGCGTCGTATCCTCTCCTCTTACTACGAGCAGCTAATACCGCGAGAGCCATATGGCACGTCATACGACGACGCTGAAGAATGAATGTACACACACACCGCAGCATACCTACGGTGGATATATTGCGAGCTCGTATATTATATTATGTTTTATAATATTATTATACTTGTGAAAAAAAAAAAATCCGTATTATTATGCATAATACACACACACACACGCACAGAGACCTGTGGTGGTGCGCAACCCACTCGCTCACACGAAATACACACACACACACACACACACACACACACACGCTCATTGTGTGCAGTGTACAGAGTAAATATACGTAATAATAAAATAATATTATTATATAGGTATACCTACTCTGTGTATAATATTATAATACTGCACGACCACCATAATACCGTTCTCGGGCGGGTTATAATTATTATTATTATTATTTTTTTTTTTCGAACACCGCGAACAAACGTTTTGTACTTTGTTAACGTTCACGCACACACACACACACACACACACACACGTCGCGTCGTCTCGTAAATAGCTGGCTATGACGTAGTGCCCGTGTACATACCGCGGCTATAATACTCATATTATTATTATTACAATAATATGTACGCCCCGATAATAATTATTTCCCCCCGGTTTAACAATGCGTGCGCGTAACCCACGCGACGAGTGATTTTTTTTTTTTATTATTATTATAATTATTATTTTATATTGTAATCGATAGCCGCGGTATAATATTTTGTTCACTAGCTAGGCGCAAGGCGGCCGTTTGAGCATTTTACAATAAAATGCGAGGCGCAGTACATACATACATATATTATTATTATTATTTTTATAATATTGGAACGCACGTACATCACGGTAATAATATTATTAACGCGTTTGGACACAGAGAGTAGGTACTTATTATGAATTATTATTATATGCGGGTATATCGTGTGTACATGTATATATATATATATATGTGGTACGAGTTCCGCCGTGTGTCGTTCCACCAACCCACTTTCGAAATACGCGGTCGGGGTGGTAACGGGTACGTAGCGCGAGCAGAGGTGGGGAAGCCAAAAACGTTTAACACGGTTTTAGATTTCGAGTGAACGGACGACTACGAGTTGGTTCCCGAGTTGTCGAATTGGTTCCCGAGTTGTCTACAGGTAACATACGAATTGGTTCCTGCAATATTTCATGGTAACACAACCATGTTAAATTAAATTTTCAAATTATTATGATATATTCAACCAGCAACAATTTCCTTCTCATTTAAGAAATATTTTAATAATAAAAAATAATATTTCCTTATTTATGACTATCAGCAGATTCTGTGCGTATTTTGGTACTCGTCGCTTCGCTCTGCTCCATCTATATACACCCCTAGACTTTTTGTACAACGTGGGGATATTTTGGTAATGAAACGCCAAAATTTTCACAGTCCAAAGTTCAATATTTTCTGATAGTTCTTTTTAGAATCTGTATTTGATTCAATTTTATCCGGGAACCAATTCGTACACTTTATTTGACCCGGGAATCAATTCCGCGTTTCCCGAGTGAACCGCGTGAAGAGTTATGGCTTTTTTTGAATTTTGTTTTTTTTTCCATTCTGTCGAACGCTTTTTTCGCGTAGAAATGCTACGGTCCAAAGTCGTTTTGTCCGACGTTGGAAAAGATCGCGCGGGAACCGTTTCTGCAGAATGGAACTTCGAAGAGAACGGTTTTTCTAAATTCTCAATAGTTTTCCAACAGTTTGGGAAAAACTAACCGAAATTGGACTAAAAACGTTAGAAATGCTAGAATCCGGTTAAGAATAGTTTCACTGAGAAAATCGTTTTTGAAACTAGGCATTTGCTTTCAAACAAAGCATCAAGAAACAAGTTTTTTTTTTTTGAGAAAAAAAATTAACTGCAAAAATCACAAGTAGCCCATTAAAGTTAACTTAGCTATGTATGACATTGAAAATAAAATTTTATCAAAGTGATAAAACTCAGAAACAAACGAATTCCATTTACATAAATAATATATATATATATATAAATACATAATATATAAATATATTATCTATGTGCTAATTGTTTTTGTTGAACCGCGATTAGAATAATCTATGCGATAACATCTATGGTGATAGTGTAATGATAATAAATCAACATTCATATGAACATCCGATCAAATTGCAGATCATCTTTGAACTCCGAGTTAACTCGCTGAAAACGGTGGTTCAAACTAAGTTCAGTGAAATTGTAATAAATGCACTTTTTGATTTGAACTAAGTTTAAACTCTGAACCAAGTTTATATCACTATTGTAACACCGACTCTAATAAACGCCGATATATCCGTGACGTTTACGAGAAGCCTCGTGCACTGTTGCACGCAGTGTCGTTTTTACCTGCAATACGCCATCGCGTTTACTATACGCATGAACAATAATAATTGAGCGGTAATAACACGTCGGACGCGTGTATATTACGTACATATTATACGGCGGGCACAATAGAGGATAAATTACAGGGGAGAGTTGCAGATGATGATGCACGACGGTGTCACGCGAACACCGACCACGACGTAGGTATACGTGGAAGCGCACAAACGTTTTGTGTTGTACATATTATTATGATCGTACGATTACGATATTGCCGGGCGAACGTAACGTCGTAAATCTTGGAAAATAGTGAAAATTTAAAATTAAAAAATGGCTCTTTGAGCTCTCTGTTTCGATCAAAGCCTATTTCAAAAATAACGAACGAAAAAGCCAAGAGTGTAGGTATACACTTCGCACCATGATGAGTATTTTCACGCTTTAGTAGTACTGCAGTAGATGAGGGATGTAAAACATTGCAAAAAGACCCGATTCTATACGTCCGGATAAAATAGTTTTTGGGGGTTTTTGTATCGTGTAAAAATGTCAAAACAAAATTTTGAATTTGTATTTCGGATCTAAAATGTTTTTAAACAATGTCCAATAAAAAAAAGTATAAAATCCCCTGAAAAATGAATAAAAAAATTTCAAAAAATGCAAAATGAGATTTCTTATTCTCATTAAAAGTATACGAAATTGATTTATAACAAAACAAGCAACGCACAGTGAGGTTTGGAAAAAATGCAATTTGCATCGAAATCTCTGTACCCTAATGATGACAAATAATTTACAGTTCACACACATTTCGAGGGGTGTTAAGACACATAGGTAGTGTAGTGGTCGAGTGAAATTTTAAATTTTGAAGTATATGATAAATAGATGCATTTAAAAAACGATTATTTTCGAGCAAAGTCCAAAAGATAATATTAATATTGTATAACTAGTTTTTCTAGAGAACGATAAATTATATTTTCGACATTTCCGAATCTTCAGCAACATTATTTATGGCGCACAATCGAAAAACAATCCAAATCGATTTAATTACCCGTGAAAATGATCGATTTTGCCGTATTTTGACGTGTTTGACACATAATCAGTTAAGCGAACACCGGACCTATTAAAAATCCAGAAGACTACAACCGGTTTTTCAAGGAGCTTAGCCATCTTATGTGGCGTTAATGTGTTCAACTCTCATATTATACCGAACAATTTTTAAGAAAATTATGTGGGTGTTTTTGTCGTTGAAACGTGGTAATCGTGCGAATAGGCACATTTCGAAAATAGCACTAGCGATAGATTTGTTGTAGGCGAAAACACAACGAGTGTACCATTCTAAGAAAACGGATAAAAGTAAGTACTCTTGAGTAGGCACGGTATTTTCTTGTGATGATCGATAACACTCGGGTGTGTATTCAAAAAAAGTGGCGCACACAAAAAGAGTACACTTTTATTTTTCTACCTGGACTACCATCGCCTATAATAGAGCTCATACTATTTACTGACCAATAAGTACATTAAAAGAGCACAATTCAAATCACTACAAATTCTAACTTTAAATAGGTACAAAAACTAAAGTCGACTAAATGTGATTGAGGTTATGGTGAATTTTCAGCTACTAATATTGAGAATTCAAAACGTTATTAAATAAAAACTTACAAAAAACAAGGTAATTCTAAAATTATATATTATTTATCCCAAAAGTGATCAAATTTTTTTGAACATTTTTGCACGTCTACTTTACACTATTGCTGATAATGTGTGAAAAATATTCTAATACTATTTAGTTTTATAGTTATGGCGAAATTAATAAAATCGATTTCATGAAAATTTCGTTCACAACATATTTTACCCAATTTTTTGGCAGTTTTTCCTTGTCTATGGAAAAAGTATTGAACATTTTGAAAACTTACATTTTTAAAGTACCACTGGCATGCGATTTCTAATCTAAAACGCTACTGCAGTATGAAACTTTTGGTAAAGTATATCAATATGAAAAAGTGTTTCCATATAAAAATAAAATTAAGTCCTATCAGAATTTAAAATAAAAATTTCTAAAATATAATTAAAAAACCGATATAGAATCTGAAAATTATTTAGACTGTTATGGCGTAATAAATATTTTATATATATTTATTTAAACTATTATATTTGTGCTCTTTAACCCGTTGAAACCAAATTGTTTTCTATGTATGTTTTTTTTAAATAAAATTTTTATATGCTCTTTTGAGTTTCACCATCCATAGATTTGCGCTCATTTTCAAAAAAAATTTGCTCTTTCGAGAAGTGCCCGTAAAAAATAATTCGAACAAGGTCACACACACATGTTGCCAGACCCGTCGACCGTGGCCGGGAAATCATTGCGACGCGTATTATGTGATATATATAATAGTAAAACGAAACCTTTGTGAGTAATCTCCGCGTATACGGAGAACGGACTCAAGCCGTTCTTACAGTATAAAATATCTTCGTGTGATATAAATATATTATCGCGTACGATATTAATTTTCAAATTCGTATTATATTTGCGCCACGTGCGTGCCGTAATAGTCTCTCACATCTATAAAGACGCGCGTATTGTATATACATACGTTTCTACTTACTACGAACGTAACCCGACCACCGTCAACAAACACGACTTATGATTTATGATTTCGGGTGACTGACCTTTTTCAACTGTATAAATTATATTATTATAATATTTAAGTTCGTACAAATATAATAAATGGTATTCGTGTATTTGCGGTGTATATTATTATAATATGGGTTAAAACTGACGTTAATCGAATTAGATTATTAACAATATAATAATATTATTAGCACATAATAACGTGTCGGTTAGCGTGATCACGATTCATACCTGTGCCAGCAGAGAAACTGTTAAAGGGCTAAACCCCTCATCGCCATTTTCCTTTTTTTTTATTCCGTTATATGTATTCGGATTTACTATAGTGAAACGCAAACGTTATTAACTTACAGTTGGTATTTTGCAAATGACTTTGATTTTCCGTCGTGTTTGAGGAATTTTTTTTATTATTATTAAAATCAAAATTTTGTGACGACAAACTTTCTTAACCGAGTTATGTCAGTATGTTCTCGATTAAATTATATGCTCCAAGTGTTAAATCACGTTTTCGCTGATCATTAAAACTTTATAACTTAAGTTGATGTGTGATTTTGATTCAACTGACATTTCCCCCCCCCCCAATAATTCATTTACCTTATTTTCTTCTTGTTACAACAGAATTAGGCAAGACGACGTGCGCAATTGTGAAAAGTCCTAAGAATAATTAAAGTTAAAAAGCTAGCTACACGTATCTTTTAAAAAGCTAACAAAGAAATCATATTAGTAGCTATTCTAATGTAACTTGATTTTCATAATTTTTTCTTTATTAGCTTTATTCAGTGGCGCATTTAAGGGGGGTCGGAAGGGGCAAATGTCCCGGGCGCCATGATTTGAAGGGCGCCAACATTTTAGAGTTTCTTAAAAAGAAATTCATCTCTAATTATATAAAAATATATTCATTTGACTATCTTCTTATCTGACTCGTTCAAATTTTTTTTTTTTTTCATTACATAGAATAAGACATTTCTAGCCATTGGCGGCTATTTATATCTACGGATGAAAAAGTAAGACATTTCAACAAAATATATATAACCATTGATTATATATTACTAATATATAATCAATGATATAACTTACATAACATAATATAACTTTTACTATTTTACTAAAATTTATTATTTAGTATTCGAAATAAGTAAGAGGCGCATTTTCGTTACTGAGGGTGGAGAGGGAAGGTCTGTAAAGACTACCAACAAGTTAGTGGGAGGGGAGGGCGATAAAATAATTTCGCCCCGGGGCGTATATATTCTAATTGCGCCATCGTAATTTTACAAAAAAAAAGAAAAAAAACGGGCAAAGTTGCGCAGCCACCATAATTCATACTAATCGTACCCTGTAGGTATATATATATACATATATGCAGGTAGGTGCATACTACATACCGACAGTGTATAGGAAGCGTCGGAAAATCGAAAATTAACGATAATATCATTGCAATAGTAATGTATCGTGTGTACAATATTATGTCGAGAAACACTCCCGGAGAAGAAAATAACTGCACTACTGGCGTCAGCAGCTGCTGCTGTCTTCGGCATTATATTATCTACGTATCACGGTGTGTGAACGTGGTGCAGAACGCGCGGCGGAGAGAAACCGCGACAAAGAGAGTGTATATTATTATTATTATTATTATTATACGCATCATCGTCGTCGTACGTAGGTAGGTATGTAATAATATATTATTTTATGACCGCGGTAACCGACTAATAATATTTACCGAAATCTCGTCACGGGAAAGACACGATTGTTGTTTAGAGGCAGCTCGTCGTCGTACACACACACACACACATTTATACGTGGCCACAACATGCCTTGTCATAAATACCATTATACGTGCATCAATCTTATTCAATTAGTCGTTAAATCGCCAAACCACCGCCTCGTACGTGTACGAAAATTAATTCCAACTCACTCTCCGTCTGTCGTCAAAAATGATTAAAAATAACGTATTAATAATTCGTTCATTATAATAATTATATATAGGTACGCTGTGTAATATATTATTTTGCAGCGGTGCACGTCCGTTCAGAAACGAATTTATATATTTTATAGTTGGCACGGAAATTTTGACAAGACTGCAGTTGGTATGCGTGTATATACAGGCTATATCGGTATCGTGCAGTTTTACCTATACAACGTTTTGCATTATTATAATTATAGGATTGTTAATCATTTTGTAAATTTTTTTTTTTTCGGTCTCGTCCAAAACATAGCCTTGAGAGATAGAAATCCGTCTCACGTCATTTCGGACATCAGGAATATGCTGATTTTATATAACATTATATTTTGAAGTTTTTTTTTACAGCCGCGTGATTTAGGTCATATTTTAGATTCTGAACGAAGTGAAGAAGCTAGTGTTTTTACAATGATGTTTTTCTTTTCTTTTTTTTTTCTGTGTACAACTTTTCGTATGGAAATACTTGTCCAAAAGTTTCGATCAGTAACTTTTTGAAAACGAATTTGCCTCTAGATTGTACTTTAAAGAGGTCATTTTTTGAATTTCTCAATTCTTCAATTTTTTTCTTGGAAAAAACTACCCAAAATTTGACAAAAACGACTCGGAAACCATAATTTTTTGATTCGAACTATATGAAAATTTAAACATAGATAGAAAATTATATAAGAAAGATTTTGGCGCAAGAAAATTTTGAAAATTTTAAAAAAAATTTTTGGACATTTTTCTGACATTTTTTTTCTCATTTATTTTTTATATTATTAACTTCCCTTGTTCAGAATCGTTTTATTGAAGAAATGATTTATCGTTTCTTTAAAATTAAATACAC
>JAIPRM010011107.1:0-13185 GCA_025469315.1 Stegophylla sp. TES_Ste_2020
TCGATTTTATATTTTTTGATAATTTGTTGTCCGCCGTTTTTTTTTTTTTTTTTTTTTTTTTGTCCATTGGATTTTTCGACTTGGATTTATTATCCGTGGATAAAAGTTAGACTTTTTGACCTAGAATCAAGTCCAACATAACCAGCAGCAGTTTTGGATTTTTTTCGAAAACCAAGGAGTGTTATCCCGGTGTCAAGTACGAGATACCAACGTTAATATTAAAATATTAATATGAGAGTACATAATACCAACACGGATAAAATAATCCATTGGCGTATTTTACACTATAGGTACTGTTGTGATAGTATACTATAAGTAGGTACTGTATGCAATACTGTAACACGCTACCATAATATTGATATACATTACGAGATCGCCGATTATTTCCTGATGCGGTTGTAATAACAATATTCTCTTCCTGATCGCCACCGACTTTGGCTCCGTAATATTGTCATTATCATACCGGTCGGTCTAGGGCGGACGCCTGGAAACGTTAAAAAAAAAAAACCGATTACACGAACAACTCGTTTGCTGCAACACAACGCGCGTCCAGCAGTCACCGCCAGCGCATGCGCATATTGCACGTGCCCCCCATCACAAACAAATCGTTTTATTGGTGATCTCTTTCGGATCACAGCATCCGCAGCTGGTCCGGTGAGATAATGAAAGACTGAAAACGTATAAATGTTACAATAGTTATATTAAGTAAAAATAAATTATCGGTGAAACAGAGAAACAAGGCCGTATGTTATCAACGCAATTAACGTTGTTACATTTAAGGTCGTATTTCTTGTGATCCACTTCCCTACACTCTTCCTTGAAACGAAATTTTTTAGTTAAGACTACAACGATATGTCTGTAAACACGGAAAGAATACCGTAGTATTCCGTATTTTGTTTTTGAACACGATCCCATAATACGGTCTGTAGTTGTACACTGAAATACAACACGATTCCGTATCGAATTTGGTGCTACGTTGTAAAATTTATTGTAAATAATGAAAAAAATTATGGGCCATTCGGGATTACTCTCCCAGTGTGTAATCGTCGCCATTTGGCTTAAATAATTTTTACTCCCAATGATTATTATTTTAATTCCACGGTTAAATAATTAATCCACTGAAAATGTATACTCTTCTATAACTGTACCTATTTAACTGTTTCACTTAAAAACTTTACCCACTACTGTCCTTACATTTTGTTGATATCCATTATCCAGTATTAATTATAAAATGTAAAACACAGTTGAGCTTATTTTTCGTAGTCCAAGAATCCAGATGAGTACTTAAAAACCAACAATTGCGTATTTTATTTGTTCATGAAGAATTTAATTATTTCAATAATTAATAGGCAAAATTAATTAAGTTCTTACAGTGTTATTCATCAATATGTTACCTAAATTGGGGAATATATAAATATATATATTTATATATTATACAATTTTATTTAAAAAAATATCAAATTTAAGTTTTAGAGTTTGATTAAAATTGCGACAAAACCAATAATTATTATTATTTAAATATATAAATAATTAGATGAGTAAAATATATTCTGTGAGAACGTAATGTGTCATTTAATTTTTAAAACTGTTGAAGATTAAAAAACATGAAAAATAAAGTACAATGGTAATAAATAAATGTTCACAAATAATAAACTTCTAATTTATAATGTTTAAACCCAAAATGTAATAAAAGAATTATAAAATATATTATTAAAAAAAAAAAGAACCAATTATACTTTCAAATTATTGTTTCAAGTATGTACTACTTTATTTTTGATAAGAGTGAAAATCAAGTTTGAAGTACCTACTGTTATTTTTGATTTTACGACGACTAATCACATAGAATCGAATTAATGAAAATTTGGTTTATGGTAAAATCGTATTTTAACAATTTTATTCAATGTATCAGTACCTAGTTTTTTTTTTTTTTTTTTTTTAAGTTTAGAAAAAAAGTGTTAAGAATTCAAAAAATACCACTTTAAAGTATTACACAAAAAAAATTCCCTACCTGAAATATAAACTAAATGTAATAATCTCAAGAACGTTTTCGTTTTGAAATCATGTTTCAAGAGAAAAAAATGATAAAAATAAACTTGCATACATTTTGCTTGGTAGCTGTGGGGGTCTGGTAGCAGTGGTCACTGTGGTTATAACTACAGTGGTGGTTGAGGTGGCTCTGGTGGCAATGATAGTAATGGTAACTCTTGTGGCAGTGGTTGCTATAGTGGCAGTGTATTTTTTCATTCTGAAATGATCAAAAACTGGTCATATCTGGTTTTAGCAGCAAACCCTTCTTATTCGAAATTTTCTTTCATGAATAAATTTTACATGATAAAATATCTATTCAAGTTATTATAAAATTTCAATAAAAAATAAAAAAATGTTTTTAAGGCATTTTTGTCAAATTTTTAGATGGTATTTCCCGAATTTCGGAAAAATTATTGAAAATTTTCAAAAATTACTTTTCAAATGTACTATCTGCATTTTAAAGGAAAACTCTCCTCGCTGTAAAAATTGCATGGCAAAAAAATTGTTAATTTTTTTTTTCTTGCAGTAAAATATTATATTATATTATATTTTTATATATTATAATATTATATTTTTGAACACATAACCTTTCGAACAGACAATTTTTTCGATTACCTCATGTACGAACTTACGGCATTTCGAACAGGTGACCCCTTTCCGTCTCCGCCGCCGTTGAACCATCAATATAACAACTTCATCTATAATAATTAAACCTATTTATTATGCGTCTAGTATACCCGCAGACACGGTATCGAGGACACTGTGTCATCGACGGCGCTATAAAAACGATACGCGATTAATATGAATACATGAAATCAAAAAAAAAAAAATATTTAAATGATGTCGTAATTACAAATATAACGACTTTACTTGTAATACTGGTATTGCCGTGGTACACTCAGTTAGTAGTTGTACTATATTAAAGTTCTTCAAAATAAATTTGAGTAGATTTTGTGAATTTCACACCCGCCCTTTGGAAACTTACCCGGTTTTTCACTGTGCACGAAAAATATTTTTGGAAAATATAATATTGAAATGTTGCTTGAAATAACTCTCTAGATTAGTGTTCCCCGACACTGATTTTATTTCTACGCTCCCTTGGAGATGTTCGGAAAACAATTTCACATTTCATTTTCAAAATAAGAATAATTATTTCTTTATTTTATTTACACTCAAAGAGCCTAGTCAATAAGAGCGTAGCTACTCGGTGAACGTTTTTATGTTGGCCGGCTGATGCTAGACACCAATAAAATATATCCAATTCGGCCAAGAATGTGGTATTTTAATTTAACATAATAATTTATTACATAGCGTTTTCCAACCGGACGACAAGTTTTCTTAATTCAAACACTGCTCTAGATGTTTTCACAATTCGCCAAAGTAGTAAATAAAGCACCTGAGCAAATAATAATTATTAAGTAAATTGAATATTGTGTATTTTCTTATTTAATTGTATCTTCAACCAGCATGTAACCGAACATAATAAATTAATATGCAAAAATAATAAATATAGAATATTCTATAGCATTCTTTGTATTACTGTCAATAAAAACTATTACACGTATTTCATTGTTCAAACGGGTACATCAAAATTCGAAAAATCTAAATTTTGACATTCGAATTTTTTCAGAAACCGAAAGCATTTATAACAATTCAAATCACACTTATATATTCAGTGCATACTGACAAATATTTTGACTCTAAGAGCTTGTTTTTATTTTTAACTTCAGAATATCGATTTTTACTAAAATGAGAATATCTAATTAATTAAATTGAGTGGCATTCAATGGCAGTCCAACAGGAATTAAGACAAATGCTACTACGAACTGCATTCAATAGTGCAGTTGATTAAATGAAAAAAAAAAAAAAAAAAAAAACATGCTATCTGAAGATACGAGAAGCGTAGTATAAATCCTCGGTGGTTTCTAATGTATGAGAAAAACATATTTTATTTTTCGTTAGTTTACTATAGTATACAGTTTATTGTTAAGGTCATTGTTTTACAACACGTTCGGTAAATGTCAATTTGATTTATCTTTTCCAGTGGCCGGAACTTGGGCACGCGATTTCAATAAATGTACCGATATAACGACCGAAAGGGGCTGAGAAGAATACCCGAACGCGAGTGATTCCATTAATTATTATAACGGCCCGATCGGGTGCCAAGAAAAATAAACCGCAATAATATACCAGTGAAACGACGAACGCGTTATTGTTATAGATTATTTTAATTATGATTAATCCCCCCCTCCCCCCGTCCGGCCGGCCTAAGGCCCACTGTGTATTAATAATTTATAACGACGCAACAAGAACCGCTTCCTATCCGTAATTAATTACAGAGAAAATATTGTTTAAATTATATGTACTATCCCAATAATAATAATAATAATAATAATAACTGTGTGAACTAATGTTCATTTCATTTTTCCGGCCGTTTTTATGAAACCCCCGAATTTAACTTCTCTAAAACTAAGGTAGATTTCGTGATTTTCAAAAGTCTCTGAGGATACTTATCAGGGATACATAGATATTGTAAAACTCAACCCATCTGGACGCAAAAATAACGGAGAATGATGAACTCCTAAAAAATTAGGTAATCTCCTAAATAGACATAGTGTTAACTGCTACACGAGCTTTATAAATGTAACTGCTGATATATAATATAAACCTAAATGTGATCATAATATATTTTTAATTGATATAAAGACTAACAGAAATTTTAAATATAATACATGTACTGAGTTTCAAATTATTTAAGAATCATAGAAAAATGCTTTTGATCATCTTTTAAAGCTTAAGTCACTGAGGTCTCGTTATTCTTAATCCAAAATGTTGTACAAAGTTTAATTTTTTTCAAAACCCACAGTGAATTTATTTTTTTTAGTTTTAGTAATCACATACATTTCATACGAAAGTATTTTTAAAATAACTACACAAGTGAACGTGTTAAATATAGTAATCCATCATGTTGAACTTTTTGAGACATCCTAAACTTGTATAGTTAGGAAAATGGTTAGTAAAATAGATTCCCCATTTTTTTCTCAAGTAAAAATATCAGAGTAGGAAATTACACCAAAGTTTTTGAGCAGATAAAAAGGATATTCGTATGGGAACTTATTTTTGACGAAAACAGCATCTAGTTGGGTAAAGCCTCCTTAACCTGTAATAGCCTAACTGGATACAAACAATTTTGGTTCGTTTTCAGTATGAATTTGGTGATCTACTATAGCCTATTTGGGCAAAGTAAATAAAAAAAAAAAAACTTCTTATTTGGTTATCTATGAACATTTTTATTTAAATTGATAATATTCGTACCGAACTTTGGGTTTAAAATCAAAAACTAATGAACGAGATCTCACCTTAAACATTACTACAGGTATTACATCAATAAAAATACCTATTTGAATACTTACGGTTCAAATGACTGTTTATACGAAAAACGTCAGATTTCTTTTGTTATTATTTCATAACATTTTCAATTTATTATTTTCAGGATGAAAAACAGTATACAATCTCCGCTCAGAACCGTTATACCGAAGAAATGAAATATCGTTTGGCTAAATTCACAACTCGATTACAAAAGAATATTCCACCCGAGGAGTGAAGAATACCCATGGTGAGCGCAAAGTATGTCCGGGTTTTTTTTTTTTTTTTTTTTTTTTATTGTAATGGTGCGGATGAATCGTTCTGGATTTCGATACACGACACTAACGGCCTTCCATAGGTATTTTGGATTCCACGACCCCACGCAATATAAAGGAAGAAATTGCGACGACGAAATTCATAGGTTCACAATATTGTGTTGATATAATTTATTGACGGAAACCGTATTGTACGCAGGTACAAGACCTCTTTCACGCTTCCACAAAACGGTAAAAGGAGACATTTAGAAATCGTCGTCGTTCCTCGCGTAATTTCAACGATTTTTGGTGTACTCTATATTGTAGGACAGTATTGCGTTCGGTTCGTACATAATAAATAACATATATTTATATTGTATGTGTATAACTGTACAAGTCATTGTACTTATGGTATAAATTTTTAACAATAATTATATTATTTGTGATACACCGCGGTATGTCCATACATGTTTACTTTGTATATTACAAACGGTCTCAAACGTGAACATCTTCTACACCAAGGGTGGCGAACCTTTTCTGAGTATAGTTCCAAAATGTTGCAATCGAGAATTTTTAAAACGTTTGCGTGCTCGGAAAAAAAAAAGAAAACGCACGAGTTTTTTTTTAAATACATTTTAAGGTGGGCAAGTAAAGAAGAAAAGCATTTACAATTTTTACCACGTGCCACCCCTAGCACTAATGCCTTAGGTTCACCACCCCTGTACTACACGAATAATCTACTGACCTGCAAAAAAATATGTAGTGATCATACTTGTTTGCACACATAGAGCATTTTACACTTGAAAACTGAAGACACTTTTGTGTACATATTATACAAAAATATAAGTTTAGATAATATCAAATCTATCACCACAATATTCAGTTGAACTCCACTACTTTTCTCTTAGTTAGTGTGTCAGTTTGACGTGGAAAAAATATCAACTATGGATTTCCGACATAAATGCTCTCACGAAGTGAATAAAGTTTTTTAAAGTAGAATTTTCGAACGATTCGAAAGTAGCATAATAATTCCTCGTCCATTAGTTCTATAAAATATCATAGCAACAGAGAGCATTAGTCAACGGTCAAAATTACTAAATAACTTCTCATTAAATTACTAAATAATAATCAATAAATAATCCATTAAATAATAATGTATAAATTTTAAATTATATTAACAAACAATAAAAAACATTTTTAATTGCGCCTGTTGATACAAACCGTTATAAGCATGTAACAGTGAGAAGGAAAACGTCTGAAAACAATCTTGCAAAATATTTAAAAAAAACTATTATTCTTTATTTAATAACTAGCGCTGTGCGTATGAAAATCGCGTTAGTTTTAGTAGACTTTTGTTATTATTTAAAATGAATTTTAAATTTGTGTTAATATGGTTTTATCTAATAAAACTTGAAGTTTTTGATATTATTATAATCTGAAAATTTAATATATCGACCTCACTCACTTGTGTCTAATTAACCCCAAAAATTTCAAAAAACGTGAATCAACTTTTATTTTTATAACCGATTAAACGTTTAAGTTAAAATTTGTTTGAAACTGATAATTTTTATTATTTTGTTTTCAATCAAGACGTTGTAATATTTAAATGTGTTTTGTGTATAAAACTAAAAAATTAAAACTAAAAAATAAAAAAATAAATTTTACATAGTAACATAATATTTGATTGCTTTTTGACATAATAACAAAAACATTCAGCACATTCTCAGACTTTTGATCAATTTGTCAATCTTGAAGCGATACCGTCGAATGATATTTCAGATAATGATAAAAGTTTTAGATTATCTAGTTACAAAACATATTTAGTATGTACTTACATAAGTGTAATTTATCTTTAAATAATTTTATTTTCTATTTAACAGAGAGTATTTTCACTATTATTGGATCACGAACATTTTCCGTTTCCGTTTTGTAGATGTTCCGTCTTCCAGAGATGAATTCCATAAATTATTTACACCGGGACTATTGAAATTTTCCGTTATAAAGGGAATTCCGTCTGAAAGTATCCGTTATAGAGAGGTTTTAATATGTATATAGTATATATTATACATATATAAATGAGACTTTTAAAGTGAATTTCTATCAAACACTTAATTCAAAGAAATAAATTACTTAATTTTTCACTTTTATAATTAGTATTTTTCCCCTATTGCGAGACATTTTTTTTAGTGAGGGTCTTTTTTTCCGGAGCTTTTTTCCCGGGACTTTTTCCCGCAATTCGTCATAGGTCAACCCCCCCCCCCCAATGAAATTTTCAAAGCCCGGCGCCAAAGACAACTGGTAATGTTCAAACCGATCGTTTTTAAATTACTGATATTTAATAATATTATCCGACGTTAATTAGTTTCACAAAATCTCGCATGACACTGTACTCATAATTAGAAATTAAAAATTAACATTATCGAGTAGAGGAGCTAACGCAGATACGCGTGTAACGGTGTATGTATGCGCCTTGTCCATAATATAGGAGATTACCAACTGTTGGTGTAGGAGTTTGCTGTTCCCCGTACAGACGTCGGGGAATCGGAAACGATAATAATACAACACAACGTCTACGTGAGCAGACAATATAGATCGAACATTACATTATGCCGGACGAATAGGTGAACCGTACATTATTTTCGATAAAAGAAGCGATGATTTATTATTATTATTATTCGCCCACCACGACGTAAGTTAGGTGTTATATCCGATCCCAGAGGTGAACCCTGGGGAACCATCTTTCCCGCGAAACTATATTGAATATTGCAACGAACAAAACATGCTCCGTGCATCGTAGTACGATTGCGTGAAGCCGAAATTCTAAGGTCGACGAACAAAATATAAAATATATAGGGTGTAAGATTTAACAAATGCAATGACTTTTATTCCATCAATATATATATATATATATATATATATATATATATATTTTTAATTATTACTATGGCAATAAGGAATCAATATTTTTTTTAGCACCTAAATTTTCAAATTTCAAATTTAATATTATAATAATTTTAGAAAAATGTTTGTGATAAAATGTCTTATTAAGATTTGTTATTTTTCATCATGATTTTTTTAGCTTTTTGTTAATGTGAATTAATTATCGCATAATCATTCAAAGTTCAACATTGTTTTCAATAAAATTCATATTTTTAAAAAGTTTAAAAAATATAATAAATAAATAATCAGTCCTTGATAAGACATTTCACAACCAAAATTTTTCTAAAAATCATGTTGATAAAATTGATATTTATATTTTTTTTAAATTATTAAAGAACAAAAATTATTGCATTTGTAATATCGTACAGGGACGCCCTAAATATCATATAATATATATATATATATATATAATTCTGGAAATCAGACGTACAGTCGTTTACATATCACATTTAGCTTGACACTGTAAAAACGATTTCGCACAGACACCGTATAAACAATAATTGGTTCCGATGTACTGAGTACACTCGTAAATCATGCCAAATCTCTTGTGTGTTCGATATCGTCTTGACTCGGACTACAAGACTCGTTTGCGAACTCGACATCAGAACGAACGATATCATATTAATAGTATTTATACACGAGTAAATGTATAATAATAAAATGTGGGAAACTATAAGAGCCAGCAGTCTTCACTTGAGTTTTAAGCAAAACTGAATTTTCACAGTAAGTCTTCACAGAAACCAGAGGTACATTTATCGCCAACCAGAGTTGGGACCTAAAGTAACCGATTTTTCATGTAATTTTTCTGAGAAATCATTTTTAATACTACTCAATATAATTTTTAATTAAAATTTTAGATTCTGAGTGGACCGAAGACATTTTTCCTTTACAATGACGTTTATTTTTATTTTTATGGAAACATTTTTTTGTGCAGAAATACTAGTCCATATGTTTCATATAGTAATTTTTAGATCAAAAATCACATCTCAGTGTTACTTTAAAGTGATAATTTTTCGAATTTTATTATTAATCATTCAGACTATGGTTCCTAACGTAACTTGATTGTAGTATGTTTAATCCCTAGATTTTTTTTTTTTTTTAATTCACCAATATAAGTGAGATTAATCTATTAATATTATCAAATTATAAATGTTCTTATTAGTTTGTACTCTACTTCAAATTGAGATAGTTATATTGGAATTTATTCATTATGTTTAAAATGTGTACTTATTCATACTATTTAATTATTTTAATAAATTACATTAATTTTTCAATTTATATTTTATAACAACGACAAATGAGTTATTGAGTCTGATAGATAATATTGATTTAAATTATATTACTTTCTACATTTACGATAATTAAAGCCACTTAATTGTTATTTTATTATGATGTTTATATTTTATCGTAGATAATGTGAAATTATTTATTGAGTATTTATTAAGTGTATAACGTGAATATATGAAAATCAGTTTTCGTTTTTTGTAAATGTTGTATGTAACAAAATAATTTTTAATTAAACGTTTATGTTAAATTTAAGTTCAATTCTTCAAAACTGATAATTATTATTGTGTATTGTTTGAAGCTCCGTTTAGAATCGTATTATTGAAGAAATAATATTTATCGTTTCTTTAAAATTCAACACGCCCGTCAAGAGTATCTCACCCTAGGTGCAAAGAACACCCCAACATGCGAAGTACACATTTTTTTTACTCGAGTTTTTTATTCGTCGATTTCGACCGATTACTATATTATTAAAACAGGTAAAAATTAAGGAATTTAATCCTGTTAAATTATTTCATAACTATTAGCCTTTGAACGGATTCACTATATTATTATATCGTATTGACTGATCAAATGTCACATTTTATGGGTGAACAACATCGCTAACAGTCCAGTTTTATCTGAAATATCTGAGAATTTGTCTCGAGAGTTCAGCGCTCCGCGAAAACAGTTTGTGCAAATTATTTTTATTGATTTACGACGAAGTTAAAATCGTTTTTCCCATAATTCACCGTAAGTCTGTGACCCAATGCCGTCATCACTTTTTATCGTAAATCGAGCGAGATGTACGTACGCGCGTTTATTGCTCAATAATTTTGTTCCACGCGTACACACATTATCATAAATGATAATATTATTGTGTATCAAAATTTTAAAAAAAAAATAAAAATGTTTCCAAAAAAAATACAGTTTTTCTAGATGAATCAGGCTAAAGACAAAATAACATCATCATATTTTATCTTTAAAACGATTTAGATCATAATTCAACTTTTTTCACAAATATAATGTTTTGTTAAATTAATAATTATGTAATTAAATTTGGAAATACTAATTAAAAATACTCATTTTTTTTTTTTTTTTTACAAACTTTGTGTTTTCACAATATATTTTATTTATGATTTTACCTTACCTTTACAGTTGCTTGTCTCTCCTAGCAATCCAAAATTATACTTACATATTTTACAATATGATCTCATTATATATCAAAGTACCTTTAATGTTATTTGCCACTTAAAGGTCAAAGTACCTATATTAGAAAATCGAAATTATAATATTATTTTGGATTTATAATCCATGCATTTTGGATTTTTTTTTTACCCAGACTTTAATAAAATACAACTCCCAAAAAAAAAAAAAGATTATCATACATAATAACTTGCAATTTATACAAAAGAAAGTAGTTTTAGGCAGTGTGGTTTAGGTGTAATATGTTAAAACATGTTTTTACAATATCATTACAAAATATATAATATTTATTACTTCAAATTATGAATTAAAAACATGATTTATTTTAAATTTTAAAATTATTTCAAAGTAGAAAAAGCAATTGTTGAAAAAAATTGGTTATTTAATTAATGATTAATGAATTCGATTAATTATAATTAGTTTGTCCTATTTCCATTAAGGATACATAGCTAACGAGAAAAACTGTTAGAAATTTTCAAAGTGTGTTCACTTCATATGCAGTTATATATCTACTAAATGAAAATTTGAAATGTTCACAAAATATGCATTTTAGTACCCCCATAGGGTAGTCCCTTTTCCTCCAAAAAAGTAGTTCTTTGTTTTAGATCATGCTTGTTTTAGTAAAACATATTTTAGGAACCATGTACAATACTTGTGCACTGAATATCATATAATTAGTGATTGAAATTATAAATTGTACACCTGCAACATAAAAAATGCACTAAATATGTTTAAAAATTAATTGATTAAAAGAAATGGATTTGTACAAAATGTATAAAATATTTGTAATTAGTGATATGTAATACAATAAAACTGTAAGACATATACAAGTAAATGAACAAATGACACTGAACAAATAATGGAATACAAGAAGACATCACTTATCTTTATAATGAAAGTTTTATAGAAATAAACGTATACTCTATGAACGGTTAAGTTTCATACAGAATTTTTATTATATTAACTTAATTTATAAAATATTATACATTATAAAGTCTTCTGATCTGCAGACTCTCAAAAAATTTTTTCCCGCAAACGGAAATCCAATACTTTCTGTTTTTGACGGAAACGGTAATCAGCCGGCCAAACTACTTATTTCAACGCAAGGTCGTCAAGCAGAGATATTTCGTATTACTTAAAACAATAAAAAAAAGATCACATTGCATAGGTAAATGCATATATTATAATAGTACGTTCGCGAGAGTCTCTTATTGTTATTCATAACGCGTACGACAAATTTGCATATGCGGAACCAAAAAAAAAAAAAAAGAGAGAGAGAGAGATTGAGAAAGAGCTCGCGAATTCCGCGTGCCCGTAAAATTATACTCGTATATATTATTATCATAATAGAATGCAAATTCGCTTTTTTTTTTTTTTTTTTTTTTTTTTTCTAAACTACACCCGGTTTATTTTGTATTTTTTATCGTTCAAGAGAACGATAATTTATTTTCGTACCTTTAGTTCTGCAAAGGGTAGACTTTTTTTTAAATGCGTGCGTTCAAAATTTACTGCAAAACTCATCGATATAAATAAGTATAAAAATGCAATACAAGTGACGACAATAACGGTACCGATGAGACCAGTGGGGCAGTTCTAGGATTTAGCAGTAGAAATTTGGGTCAGCAAATATCGAAAAGCCGAAATTCGTTTTTTAACGGCTCAAGAGACCTCAGCCAATTCTCGTTGTACAATGTACATTTCACACCACCAAAATCGGTTTTTGTATTCATTTTTTGTCTGGCAAACTATCTAACACTATAAGAATGGACTCTTAACCTCCATGTCATTTAAAAATATGATTATAATAATTGTAAATTTGCATTTTATTCTATGCATTTATGACGTCAGAAAAAAATAACAAATATAATTTTTTCTACGAAATGTTCAACCGTGGAGGTAATTTTATCATTCAATCATTTTAGTACTAGTCAATATTCAGTAGTTATCGTGACTAAACAATTTTTTTTAGATTCTGAATGAAGTGAAGAAGCTAGTGTTTTTACAATGATTTTTATTTTTTTATTTTTTTTTTTTCTGTGTACAACTTTTCGTATAGAAATACTTGTCCAAAAGTTTCGATCAATAACTTTTTGAAACCCGATTCGCCTCTAGATTGTACTTTAAAGAG
>JAIPRM010011108.1:0-13185 GCA_025469315.1 Stegophylla sp. TES_Ste_2020
CAGAATCGTTTTACTGAAGAAATGATTTATCGTTTCTTTAAAATTTAATACGCCCGTCAAGAGAATACCACCCGTCGTGCGAAGTACACCCATCGTGCGAAGTATGTCCGGCTTTTTTTTTTTGTTTCAAATGCAAATATATATTTGACTACTAGCATTAGTGAAGAGAATATTTTAAATTACATAAATATAAAAATTTTATTACGATAGTCGTGTAGCTTATGAATAACGGTTATCGTTTTGTTACTTGTTAACCGCGATGACGGTTAAACTGTATACAGTCAATACTTGGTACTGTCTCGTTATGACGACAGGCATTTATTTTTACGGTTACATCTGTAGATTTTTTTTTTCGATTATGAATACGTGACCCCGCGTAAGGTCAATTTAGGTTTTCAATTTATGGCCGAGATTGTTCAAATCGAAAAGACAATAAAACCAAATTAGCAATTACTGAGAATTTGTAATTTTGATTGTCTAAAACTCATTACTCGTGTTTTTTTTTTTTTTGTACTTTTAAAGATTTTCTTATCGTTTTTAAGTAAATCATATTCTGAAATAGAACTCTGATAAATGACACCTGATGTATTTTTTAACTAAAATTGAAGTAAAAATTGTTTTGTAGATAAAACCTTATAATCATATTTTAAATTCGTCTAAAATCTTTTCAAGTATCTTTTCGATTTAATTTAATTTAAAACTTTTGATTATATTTAGCAACAATATGTACATTAAAATTTGTATTTTTTTGGTTTGTTTATACTGTGGTGACAGATAGATAGAATTTTAATAATTTACATTATGTAATCCGAATACCGTTTTTAATCATCGATCAATCAAATATTAATTATGTAATTTTTATTTGTTCTGAACTGTGTGACAATAGTAACGAATATCATTCGTATGAGTTAATTTTACGAGCAGAAACTTAATTTAACCGGATGAGTTGTTATAAAATTTTATCAAATATACTAAATTTTTTTTTTTTGACTTTATTTCACATCGATTGATCGAGGATACATTTTTATTTATTCAAATAAAAAAAATATCGAAACGCTCGGCAAGGTTTTGGAACAAAGATTGTTTTTCGAAATTATGCTAAAATATTTTTCCAGGGAATGCGTTTAGAAGTTGTGTTGTGAAAACTTTTTTGGCAAATTACATTACTGTTAGCAGGTAAGTAGTAACAGCGAGCGCATACGTGTATGGAAATTTAATGTAAAATAATATTATCATCATTTCTCGTAAACAACTTACGGGCAAGTGCACCTATATGTAATGATTATTGATTTGTGTTTAGTAGTGACATAGTGGTCGGGGCTATTATAGCCAATGATTATAATGGTATAAATGTACATATATTATTATTATTATTATTATTTTTTTTTTTAGTACTATATTAACGCTCAAACATTACATATTATGTATAATATACATTTAATTGTGTTAATGGAACGTTGATTTGTCGCGGGTCGACAATTTTTATTATTATTTGACTCGCGTGCCACCGAAATCCAATAATGATGTTAATTCCATGGAATCGATAAAAAAAAAAAAAAAAAAAATGAAAATGAAAATAAATAAAACGTGTATTACTAATTAGTCGTGGTGATTAAATGTTACCGTAATTTTACGAATGTGCAGATTTGCGAAAAATAAAAAATGTATTTAATCGATGGGAATATTTTTGCGTTGTTGAAATAATAATATCTCGTTGGAATTGAAAACTCGTGTGCATTATAATTTCGGTCTTTGGAAAGGTATAGTTTCGAACTCGTTAAATTTTTGTTGGGATTTAATTATCGAAAACAATTATTAGTGGTTTAAGAGAACTACTATTTATTGAGAATTTGTTCGCGTTTATGACCAAAATGGAAATTAAAAAATTTAAAACTTTCAGTTTACTCCGGTCGTCGTGCATTTCAAATGTTTCAAAATCGTTTTCATTGTTTTGTAAGAATACATTTGTTTTTTTATTATATAACTTTTACCCAGAGCGGTTACTTTGGAAAAAAAAACTAATTTCGTATTATTAAAATAACTCGCGAAGCTAAATTATTAAATATTAATATAACCTTGCCCGGCGTATTTCTATATACATATTATATACAAACATTTATAATATATGTAAATATTTGATAAGTATAGGTATTAGCAGCTGTGGTGTGTACTCGAGTAAGTAATTTTTTTAATTGGCAAATTTCAGCTATATACCTAGTGTTTTATGCCCATCGTCGATCAATGCGTTTATTAATATTATTATCACGTCTGTATTATAATATTATGGTCCTGCGGATCGGTTTAAGAGATGTTGTCGTGCCACCGAAATAACGATTAGTGGTGGCAATAATGAATTAATACATTTCATATTATATTATTATTATCTAGCAGTGAGGTCACGTAGATTATTCATCCACACTGTAACTGTTCGTCACGGTCAAAAATCTGCGCACATTATATTGTGTCCGCATAATGATGCGTTTTTTTATTTTAATTGATTACAAGCTGCGAACGCCACCCAGATCGATGCTGGATCGATAAATCATTTCTTCAGCAAAACGATTCTGAACGAAGGAAGTTAATAATATGAAAAAATGCAAAAATTCGGAGAGCTGGGCCGGAATCGAACCTGGTACTGTCGGCGTGCTAGGCCGGTTTCTTTACCACTAGGCCTCACCACATAACTTGTCCATGTAGGTGAAATTTTCTATCTAAGCACCAAATTTAAAAAAAAATCGGTTTGGCCAATTTTCTTATATGTACGTTAAAGTGCGTAATTTTAGGAATAACTAACGAATATCGTCGAAATTTTAACTTTAAACGAGTATAAAAAAAAAAGGTGACGAACGATTTTTGAGATTTTTTCAGATCAATTAGACATATATGTCAGTGAGATTATATTGAATTTTCAAGTCTTAATATCAAAAATTAAAAATTTTATTACATCAAAACTAACAAAAAATGAGAAATTTCCGAAATCTTCAAAATGCCGTACTTAACTCAAAATTGATCATATCTTGTTGAAATTTCTATTAAATGTTTTCGTATCTATTTTTAATGGTCGGTGGAAATTTCAAGTCTCTAGCTGCATTATTTTAGAAGTTATGTCAAAAAGTAATTTTCAGTTTTACGGAAATTTCGGTAATTGCGTATTTTGCCGTTTTTCGTCAATTTTTCCCCGTTTTTGGAAAAAGTATTGAGAAAGTGGAAAAATGACCTGTTTAAAGTACCATTTGGGTGTGATTCCGGTTCTATAGAGATACTGATCGAAACTTTCGGACAAGTATTTCTATACGAAAAAGTGTTCACAGAAAGAGAAAAAAATAAATAAATAAATAAACATCATTGTAAAATCATAAGCTTCTTCACTTCGTTCAGAATCTAATATTGCTATTATTATCACATAAAATCGTACGGGAATTTTTAATTACACGATTTAATAATACGTTATAATATTATTATGTAGTCGTCGTAGTTATTAAAAGTATATAAAACAAATAGTTTTTTTTTTTTTTTTTGACATCTGTTTCGTTAAAATAAAAAATCGACCGTTTTAATTTGCATAGCGAAAATCGTTAACGTCGTCGTATCGATGAAAATGGGTCACTGTAAACATTTTTTCGTGCCAATTCCGATCTATATACGCGATCCATCAATAACCCGTTCGTTAATTGGTATCACGCGACGACTGAATAACAATATATAATACTCGTGTGGAATCCCATTAGAATTTTTAATAGGTATCCTAGCCAAAATACCGTGAACGCTGTAAAAAAAAAAAAAAAATTCCACAAAAAGCTCTCGACCCCTCTCTCTTCACCCCTCGTCCGTCCGTTTGGTTTATCGCGTTCTGACCAAGAAAGTACACAATAATGATAATAATAATTCTTCGGACCTTTTTTTTCCCCCCATGGCGCAGCATCATTAAATCGGTCGACTGTCGGAGAGAAAATATAATATCAAGCGCACGACGGTTTTCAACGAACGAGATACGTAAGAGCACGTGCGTTTTTACGATTTGTAGATATTCGGAATAGTTAAGGCGATGTTGGTCACGACGACGGCGGAGGAATGTATAGTAGTACTTGTCTCTGTCCGCGGCATTATAACATGCAAATAAATACGCGCAGACGGGAATATAATAGTAATATGTTTCTGTGTACCACCTATTCGCGTGTCACTTGGTGACTTCATTACTTTGGATGTTTTCATTTTTCAAAATAATACTGATAGCGCACATTAAAATATATTATTGGCATGTTATTGTTTATTTACATTTATATTTTTTAGTGACTACTTGGGAAGCTGGTGTGGAAAACCGGATACGCGACTACAATATTGTCAATATACTTTTTTTTTTGCTTTAATGTGGTCTTATTTTACCATTTTTGTCATAATTGTTAAGTTAATTTAATTTTCTATTACATACAATATGTATTCTGTAATAATTTCAAAAGGGTCCGCTATTAATAAAATAAAATATTTATCGGTGCTATTCGCGCGTAAATTGGTCTGAAACGTTAGAATTCACGAGATGTGCGATGAGTGTACACTCAATATTCATACGTATTGGTAATTAGGTAAAACAATGTGAGTAATAATGATGCGCGTGTACGATGCCTGCCGAAACGAGGTTAAGGGTGCGAAGGGTAAACAAATCGAAAGACAAAAAGGGTTAAGGGTCTCGTGGTGCAGGGTACCTCTGTGAAGTGGATACGATGCGCACTCGGGAAGTGTACTAAAACGGTTTTCGAAAAGTAGATGTAAAATATATATTTTTAAGTGATCGATTCGTGAATGACACGAGCGACTTGACAATTTGCAAATATTATTATCCAATACTGGAATTGACCGTTTAATTGGGTAACAATAGTAATAAAATAATATCTCGCGTTATGCCTACGGTTACAAAAAAAAAAAAAAAATCGAGTCGTCAAACAATAAAAAGCGTCTAGAAAGCAACGGAAAAGTTTCCCATAGCGTGTTATTCGTAAATCTTATGGTATTTGTAACTTTGTGACGTACAACTGAAAGGCCCCTTTACATATTTTATGGAAATGATATTCCGCATAGGAGGAAACAATGTAAAAAACACACATACAAACGAAATTCTCGGCTTCATCACTGCTCTTTTGTTCACGCCGTACGTGGAAAAAAAAAAAAAAAAAAAAAGAGAAGAAATATACGAATAAAAAAATGAAAAGTTTACCATCGTATTTATAGTCTTGGTACAATATAATATTATAGACGTTCAAACCTCTCGAAAAAACCAAAATAATCTAACAGTACTCATTACTAATATTATTATTATTTCAGTGGCATCATGTCTGTTTTATTTTCAATCGGCGCGGATTGTATTCTTCTGCAATTTTTTAACGATGCGAGTGCGTGCCACCGCCCGCCGCCACGAACGAGGATAGTGTGTACGCGACCGACCAACCGTTTAATGTGAGTCATTAACGGAGATATTGGAAATGTATTTTTTTTACTCAGTCTAGTTTGCACGGTCGGGTATATCCATGGACGAGTTTCAGTCATTTAAATTATTGCGGATTTACGGGCCGCCAAATGATATTTTTAATCTTGGCTGCACGGCGTGTGTAGGCTGAAGGCCAATTTTAACATTACTCATAAGTCATAATACACAAATCCGTGCTGTGAGGGTACAATTTTTTATTTTTTTTTTTTTACGTCAGTTAACTTGCAGGGTTACTTGCAACAGAAGTTGTGTGTGAACAACAGTGACGCAACTAGGATTTTTTCAAGGGGGGTGTCCGCCTATAAATTTCTACTATAATTATTATTTAAATACATGTATAAAATTATAATCAATGTTAATTGACACTTGACCAACAACAATATGCATTTATAAGCATGTATCAAGTTCAATTCTGAAAATTAGTAGAGGTTATAATATTGTACAGTTAAAAGGATTCTCTTTTTCAATGCTCATTGAAAATAAAATTTCCATAAATATGGTTTAGGGGGGGGAGGGGTGTCCAGACGTCCCGTATTTCAACTAGAGGTCCCGTTGTCCGACAAATCTCTCGGGGACACCAAAATGTCCCATTTTTCAAAAAAATTACCAATACACATCCCTTTGACTCTTGGAATATCAATAAATATTATAAAAAGTATCCATTCTTCTAAGTTCCGATAAATATGATAGACTTACATGATCAGGAAATTCAACAATCAATTTTTATAAAATTAATGTGATATTTGTTTTATAATTTCATTCCTATTGTCTAATAATGGCCTATCGCCTAAAGAATACAAAGTCATTTTTTTTTTGTTTTCATTTTTTTTAATTAAATTATTTTTAATGTTTTATTTATACTTTATTTAGTGTTCTTATTGACATATTCTGTTGAAATATTATTCAAAAATTATAAATCTTAAATATAGAAATTAACTAAAAACATTTTAATTTAAAAAAAAATCAACTGTTGGAGGGGGGGGGATAAAATTCATTTTTTGTTTGTCCCGTATTTTTAATGTTGAAATCTAGCAACCCTAGTCGAGACACCCAAAACACCATCACCCTTGGTTGTGCCACTGGTAAACCAATAACATCGCTGCATAATGGGGAGGGGGGTGGGTGGGGTGACGCGTTTTAACTACGATATAACGACGATTATGACGTGCAGATTAATCGAATATTGTTTTCGAAAACAAACTCGCAAAGACAACGAGGCGCCGCCGGAGGTGCGTGTATACACACGCGGCGGAGTCGAATTCGATTTGGACCACCGGAGAAAATAACAAATGGAAAAAAAAAAAAAAAAGAGACAATATTCCGCAAGCTAACGTTGTGACGTAGAAAGTTACATTTTATTGGGGCCCCGTCCAACGGTGCTTCGGGGTACGTCACGCTAAAGTTATTAGATTTTCACGTGCACGCATCACTCGTACTTCGTACACAAAGCGCCGCACTGGTAACGCAATTATAACTTAGGCCACCCACTCTGCTCTGGGTCCATAGGTATATTCGAAATAATCAAAGTCAATTAATACACACGTATACATTAAACGACTTTAGCGTCTCACAGTCCGTTTAATGTATGAATACATAATATTTAAATATTTCACGAATGCAAATTATATTAAAAAAATAATATGACAAAATTTACAAACAAACTAGTCGATTTTTCAAATGTTAGAAATGTTATAACGACGACTTTTCTTTTTTTCTTTCTCCGACTTATCACGCACCAAATCGTTTGAAAATATTACCGACTCAGACGTATTATTTTGCTGAATATTAAAAATGCACAATTTGAAAATAAAATAAAAAAAAAAAAAAATTTAGCGAGTTTACCTAGTTGTTTACTAGTTGATAAGTATAGAACTCTCAATAAATCTCGACTATAATCACCAACACGAATGCTGATATTGCTGCCAAAAAATACATATATATGTGTATATATAGGTATATATATATATATATATACTGTCGCTGAACGTATTACAGCGTTTGAAGTCAAACTACGCGAAGTTACGTGAAATATTATATAGTATTTTTTTTGTTTTTATGTATAATAATTTATAATTTAAATGGAGTACTTAATGAGTGTTGTTGATAAGACGTTTAAATATTTTAATTATATAGGTATTATAGAATTATATAAACGTAAAATGTTATTTTATTATAATATTATACAGTGGAATTCGGAACGGGGAAAAGGAAGAAAATCGAACGGGGGCGCGTCTACTGGGTTAATATTGAAAATATTTAAATTTCGGAATAATTTAATTCATTTGCTGCGGTGGAAACTTATAATATTATGTATTGTAATCTCGAGTGGAGTACAATGTTATGCGCGATCGTATCCTAAAAAAATGACAATATAGTTTAAACAAAACGCGTGTGTTCCTGTATGTGAAATAGAAAATTATTTAAAAAAAAAAAAAAACGGTATTTAAATTTTGTCCTGATCCAATAATATCTTACCTCGTGGTGATCGGGCCGACTCTGCGGGTACGTTGAGCAACAGGGCTATGGTTAGTAGTAGTAATCCGATTTCGTGTAACAACATCGTCGGTCGTTACCACACACACGCACGAGCAGCTGCTTTTGTTTGGTGTTGTTCGAGCGGTGATCGATTAGAGAATAAAATTGGGTGAGGGGAGGGGGGGGAAACGGTAAACGAAATTTTCAAAAACTACATTTGGTTTCGAAATTCCTTCGAACTGATCGTATTACGAAATACAAATATAAAAAAAAAAAAAAAAAAAAATACTTTTAATAATAATCGTTTTGACAATTTTTTGATTTTTTGATTTTTTTTTTTTTTCTACAACCACAATAATAATAATAATAATAATAATAACGGATATTATAACAAAATTATTATTATTCTATTTGCGATAACGTACGGGCGCACGTGCCAGACCACTATTTGTACAGCGGGAGCGCGTGGACTCGTGTCGCGGCGGCGGTGCGTACGAGTGCCGTGTACACGATCGCCGGCGTGGTACCACCTAACGGCCGTTTTTCCCCATCACCGGGCGGCGGCGTGTCGGCACAGATCGGCTGCGGTCGTCGTCGCGGCGACGACGGGCACCGCAAGCGCGCGTCGGTAATCGTGGCGATAATACGAGTAATTATCGGTAGTAATAAAATAAAATATTGTCAACGCGGTAATTATAACTATTCCGGCGGTCGTTATGGCCGGGGGGGGGGTGACCGACAACGCGAGACCATCCCTTTTTGTACGCGTTTGTACGGAGGGTGATTACACACACACACACACACACACACACCCCCTTTTCGGACAAAATACACCTTTGCCCCCGTGTTCAGTAGACCACTCACTGTCCCTTTTCAACGATTCGTCAATGTGTATTATTGTTACGTATTATGCTGAAAACAGTTTCAGGGCAAGGGCGTATTTGAGGGGGTGGGCGAAGGGCCGATCGCCCCTTCCTGGGCCTTTGATTTTATATATTTTTTTAGATTCTCAGATGAAAGGAGAAGCTAATGTTTCCGATAACTTTTTCTTTTTTATATAAAAATATTCGTCCAAAAGGTTCATATAATTCCAAAATTCTATATTTATCCAAAAAGTGATCAATTTACATACATTTCTGTTTTGCACTACCCTTTGTTATGAATGGGTGAACATTTCAAATGTCTAATATTCGGGGCTGCAGCTAAATTACTAAAATTGGTTTCATGAAAATCTCGTTTACGGCGCATTTGAACATTTTTTATTAAATTTTTCAGCAGCTTTTCCTTGTTTTTGGAAAAAGTATTGAAAATTTTGATAAACAACTTGAGGGATGCAATTTATAACCTAAGAACTTACTTTATGAAAAATGTTTTGATGAAAAAACAAGTGTTTCTATACTCAAATGTGAAATAATGAATAGACATCAATCATCATAGTAAACTCTTGTAGAATCTAAAACATTTAAAAATCACCCCTCCTTGAAAATAGAGTCAGGAACGCCCTTGTTTCAGGGATTCCCCCTCCTCCTGTTAATTATGTACACTGTGTGTGTGTGTGTGTGTGGAACAAGGTGTCTGATTTGGAAATTTTGAGGTCTAAAGCTTTTCTCATAATATTCTATGATCCAATGATAAATTGTTCTTATTTATAAGCAATAATCTTGTGAGTATTAAAATTCTATTTTGTACGACTAACACATCTTTAAGTATTAGTTTTAACAAATTTGAGCGTTCCAACGAACTATTAGTGAAAATTGGTAATGGGGGCGTTGACGAATTGCATTCAGAGTTAAGGAAACTGAGTTCTCACATGCCCCCTTCCACTTTAATCCCCGAGACTATATACATTTATTACACTTACACATTTGAAAATAAAAATGTGATTTTCTCAGTAACATGATTCGAGAATTCGGCTCGATTTGATAGAACTAATACAAAACCTAGGTGTTATTTTAAAAACACATGTAGGCAGGGGTGGACTGACTAAGATGGTGAATTGGTGATCCCCACCAGGGCCGGTAAAATTTTGAACTAATAAATTAAAATTAAATAAATTATATGTTTAGAAAAATAAATATTACTTTTAGTTTTAAATCTTTTCGATCTTTTTATAATAAAAATATAATTAATAATGACAAATGTAGTAGGTATAGTAGTGTGCCAATATGGTATGTTAAAATTGATTCTTACATTTTTTTCGATTTCTGTTTCCCCAGGGCTGATTTTTATTTCCAGTTCCCTCCCCCCCTCTGCACGTAGGGACTTGCATAAAACTATATTTTTACTTTTTGTGCGAACGTACGTTTAGTTTTTAATTCATATTTTATTTGGTAAAAAAAGAAGATTCCGTGGTAAAATTTGAAGCTATGGGCATTTGCTTTGGGAAATACACCACTAGTGTGAAAAATATGAGTCTACGCTGTGTCAATCGTTTCATCCTACACACCAATACTGGGATTCGAAATTAAAATAGGCTTGGTAACCGAAAAAAAAAATCATATAATTGTATTAAATATTTTAATCTTTTACCACCAACGACGGCCTTTAAAAGGTAATTGTGAAAAATATTTTAACAGTGTTTTTCCAAAAATCAAAGTAAATATATTATATTAAACGTGTCAATAATGATAACGGTATGAAAGAACTCATTAGTAAATAAAAATAAGATTTAATGTGTACACTGAAATTTGATTAATTTGTTGATTCAGTTTAAAAAAAAAAAAAAAAAGGATTCACAATATTAATGTCCTTACAACTACATAAATAAAAAGAAACGTGCTTCACATAAATACAACCTAAGGAAACACTTTATGAACATTAACTGTCAAGAAGAATGTGAAGATTTTTTTTTTTTTTATCGACTAGTTATGTGCAATTCTGAAATTTTATTTGTGCAATCTGCACCGTGTTCTTTTCGTGAGTATTTTTTAACGGTAAATGTACTGGTCACACAATGGGACAATTTGCCGCGCAAAGATCACTCGGTGCCGAACGATATCCAATTATTTTGAATTGTAACAGGTGTTTGAAAATGGACGAGAAAATATTTTTCATTTTTTTTTTTTTTTTTGGGGGGGGGGGCAGGGGGGCAGAGCGATCGTAAACATTTTATGACACCGCGCTCCGCGTGACAGCCGATGGACGAGATCCAAATACGACGATCCGGTGCATGAAATCCGAACTGATTTATGACGGAACGCGGTTTGGGATTTATTACTAGTGCGCTTTGTACTACGGTACAGCGCCAGCGCATTGGCAGCGTTTAAGTAAGAGCTTTTTTGTTTGCGAAAAACGTCGAGTGTTACCGCTGCCGCCTCCGCGTTTTATGATACGAGATTAAATTACACTGTACGAAATATTGTCTCTTTGCGCCGACCAAAGTCTCGACTTGTGCGCGTACAGTGTACAGTCTTATGTACGCGGTGTTTAATACTCTATAGCAGAGGTTCCCAAACTATTTTTTCATTCACGCCTCCCTAAAACTGGTCATTTTTTTCTCACGCCTCCCGTGGATAATATACAAAACAAAATAAGTTACAAACAGTATTTTGATATTTTTATGTTTAAAGTTTTACGCTTGTATGGCCAAATGATTAATCGTAACTCACCCGTGTTTGAATTCTATAAAATATGCAATTTAAAATAATATATTTGTTTTCCGTGTACCCACTATTTACTAATGTCCCAAAATTAAGATGTGACGCGTACACGTAATTATACCGCTCCACACGTTTCTTTCTTCTCGTCTAGTTCGAACCGATATTTTTATTTTAATACCTACGTCAGAATTCATTCTTCTACACACAATAGATAGCGAAATCAGCGATTCACAAATGGACCACAAATATACGCTATCAAGCTTTGTCGTTAACTTTAGTATGATCATATCTTGTTTCGAACAAAAATCCTTAAAGTCATTATGAAGAAAACTTCGTTCTTATCATAAAAATCAGATGAAATTCCGATTATTTGTATTTCTTTCGTATAGTTACGAAATTTGATAATTATAATAATTTGACCAATTTATACTTTTTGATTTTTCTTAAAAAAATTTCACGAAATTACTTTCATTAAGTAACTGGAAGTTCTGATAATATTTACGTCGCGCCTCCCCTACCAGATGTTTGAGCCTCCTAAGGGAGGCGCGCCGCACAGTTTGGGAACCACTGCTCTATAGTTTCTCGTCTACTGCACATACGTAGGCACGAAAGTTTGTATGAGCGTAGGAATGGACTATGAACGAGAAGGGATCCGGGGTGTAGGAATTTCGAAAATATTGTGCAACATCAAGACTCGAGAGAATTTCGTAATTTTCAAAATTTAAAATTCCAATCGCAAGAGAAACTACAAAAAATTTTGAGTAAAACTTGCCATAAAGTGTATTTTCAACAAACCGCCTCGCCGTTATAGTTCAGCTCAGTCAAGATTCAAAAAATTTTGGATCTATATATGGATCTGACATTTTTCAGGTAGTTTTCTACAATGATGAAAACACGATGTCTATGTGAATTTTTTCGAATACAATTTTAAATACTTACCCGGTAAAAAATCTGGTAGAAGATATGAAAGGAGTAGTCGCTAAAATTTTCACAAACGCCGTATTAAAAATGTTTACCTTTTTAACAAAAGAGTGAAATTATACACGAGACGTGTTTGAAACTAATACATATATATATAATATTTACAATTAAATGTTCATTTTTTATAATTTGTATGTGTTGTAAATTATGGTTATAAAATTAGTAAATTTTGTCAATTTAAATTACATGTGTTTGCAACAATGGGATGGATTTGAACTCCCCTTTGGTGTAGAAGCGAGGTTTGTGTGTTCAAACAACACCCGATATAAATAAATAATAATAATATAAATAAAAAAAAAAGTCGAACATACTTTGCACGATAGGTGTACTTCGCACGACGGGTGGTATTCTCTTGACGGGCGTATTAAATTTTAAAGAAACGATAAATCATTTATTCAGTAAAACGATTCTGAACGAAAGAAGTTAATAATAAAAGAAAAAAAAAAAAATGTTCGAAAAATGTCCAAAATTTTTTTCTCACATTTTCAAAATTTTCTTGCGCCAAAATCTTTTTTATAGGATTGTCTATCTATGTTTAAATTTTCATAAAATTCTGATCAAAAAATGATGGTTTTCGAGTCGTTTTTGTCAAATTTTGGGTAGTTTTTTCCAAAAAAAAACATTGAAGAATTGAGAAATTCAAAAAATGAC
>JAIPRM010011109.1:0-13181 GCA_025469315.1 Stegophylla sp. TES_Ste_2020
GAATATTTAAACATAGATAGAAAATTTTAAAAAAAGATTTTGGCGCAAGAAAATTTAGAAAATGTGAAAAAAAATTTTGGACATTTTTTGAAAATTTTTTTTTTTTTTATTAACTTCCTTTGTTCAGAATCGTTTTACTGAAGAAATGATTTATCCTTTCTTTAAAATTTAATACGCCCATCAAGAGAATACCACCCATCGTGCGAAGTACACCCATCATGCGAAGTATGTCTGGCTTTTTTTAATAATAAAGTTTTGTATAAAAAACCATTTTGTACATTATTCATGGTAACCCCCTAATCCAGTGGTTCTCAACCTTTTTTTGGTTCACGGCTCACTATTATAAGCTACAAATTTTCGCGGCACACTCACGCACTTGACAAGAAATACTTTGGTAACCATAAGGGGGCATTGGTCATCGCCGAAGACATGTTAAAACTGTACACTGTAGAGTTCGCCTACACATATATTGTCTGAACTGCACAATTGGTTGACATTTAATAGTCATAATTTTATCTACTGGTGTTATAATTTAAATAACTATTAGTCTACTGGGACATTGGTATAAGAAAAGAGAAGAGAAGTATTCAATTGTGTAAATTTTACTTTAACTATGTAAAATGAACTAAAAATACAAGTATAGTTTTTATAACAAATAATATTAAACGAATAAACATTATACTCGCTAACATGCGCACACGTATTTGACAAAAATATTACATAATTATAATATAATGACAAATATCAGATATTTCTCGCAGCACACCGGATGAGAACCACTGCGGCCTAATCCATGATCTCCAAGTTGAAAACCACTGCTCCAGAGTGAACGGTCAAAACCGTAAAACGATGGAACGTGAAATAACCGAGACGATGGCGACGGGTTTTAATGGAGGATGAGGGCGTGGGGTAGATATACGGAGTGTTCAATACGTGAGTGGAAGGGGAGATCACGCGTTTTCAATACAAAAAAGCGTGGACTGAAAAATGTATTGTGAATATTCTGTAAAATAATTTATAATAGAATATACTGTAGGTGGACGAAATACCGACCTACACACAAAACCTACCATCATAGTGACTCCCGCAGAGAGGATCGTCCGGGAATGTTCCTGCTATCCAGGCAAACAAGTCTCACGCGCACGCGAAATTACAACACGTGCCAAGGCCACGTGAAATGCGCACTCTTAACACTCCTAACCCTAACACAATGACGTAATATTATTTCACCTGCCATATTTTGTTGCTATAAACTACATCAGCTCCGGATAAAGTCCTCCGAAATCTCCGTCAAAACGCGACGCCTAAACCAATATTCATTTTCATTACTATTCGATATTAATCACGTTTATTTATTTAGAATAGTTTTTATATATCACCCGTACCCCTAGTATTTATATATTTATTAAGACCCCGAAGGCAAAAGTAATTATTGAGATTATATTATGAAATTAACTTGAGATCAGCCTCAAAATGGCAAGATTTTTTAAACTAAATACAAATAATATGCGGTTGACGCACTACTCAGATGTCAGAACCATCATGAAAACCATTTTTTCGAATTTTGTTTGTACGGCAGGGGAAAAGAAGAAGTAGTCAGAGTTTGAAAGAAAAATTTGGACGCTCCTCCCTACAGACATTTGACTGATCATACATGCGAACATCACATTTTTCTCACCTTTTTTTTTGCACCAATTCTTCTTAAACCTACTGCGGCCTAGCTCCTCTGAGGATGACGACGAGTCGGATTCATACTCGTCTCCAGACGAGTAACAACTTTCAAATGATTCCACTTCACTTTCGCTCATCTTGTACCAATATCGATTTCAACTACTGCTCTGTAACAACATTAACACAACTTATGTTAAAATTAAAAAAAAAAAAAACATATTGTATTATTATTAAAAAGAATCAGCCCTAGTTTTTGACAAACCCCGTCGACACGAAGCGTGTAATCCGAAATAAGACTTGTACAGTACAAGTATACAAGTATACTAGATATAAAATAAGTAAAGGCGAGTAAGTGATTGTGATACTACCATCTACGATTGCTGGACGAAATTAATAATTCGATTATTTAAATAAAATGTCTCCACACCTCCGTTTTATCTCGACGTAAAAAAATAAAAAGAAACGTAAACATCCAATTTTGATACAAAAATTAAATAAAAGGTTGAAATATTAATAATGATAACAAATACACGTACTGTACTTACTGTTAAAATAATACAAAAAGATTTGATAATTCCTTATTAAATAATGTAAAAGAATTGATTTGAATTGCAAGAAAAAGATAATCGCACAAGTACCGAATGCACAACAGGTGTCTTGTCGACTGAACGCAGCAAAATGGAGAACGACTCAGTGCCAGGGGTGCAATACAATGCAGCCTCGCGGCGGCGTTGTGCGATGTTACCAGGTTCGTGGTATAGACCCTTTGTGTTAAATGGTCTGAAGGGGAGGGGGTACATTAAACGAGATGCCAAACGCGTATTATACCGTGTATATCTGTTTATATTACAGTTTATACCCATACATAAAATCAGTGGTGCACACAGAGGTGGATTTTAAGCTTTTATAATATCCGGTATTATATTTTTGCCTGTACACGAGTTCGCTACATTCAATAATTGTGTTAAATTCATTATTCTAATTTTTTCTGCGTTTGATGAAGAACGAGTGGAACAAAAGTCTCTCGTTATGTCATTTTATCTATATTTCTTGGAGTTTTCTTATATAAACATTATGGTGTCCGTTATCATATTTAGCCTAATCTACAAACATAATTTCTTTTATCTACTTATTTCACTTATTATATCTCCTCTTATTATTAGCCATTAGGTATTAATATGTTAATACATACTTAGGAATTTGAAAAATGAATTACAAAATATTATAAATATATACTTATATATGCACCTTATCCCATAATATTTATCAATGCAGGCAATGCAGAAATCAAGATTTTTTTTCTAGGTAGAGTCAAATTAGAAAAAAAATATTTTAATAAAATTGTAAATATTCTCAGAGAATAGAATAATTTATTAGTTTTAAAATTAATCCTTTAATGGGCAGATATAAATGTATAAACCATAAAACATTACAACTACGATATACATAAACGCTATCAGTAGAGGACCCTATGCGCAAAGAACTTTTCAAATATTTTATACTAACAAAACTATGGCATAGATGGTAGTCACTTTCTCTAAAATATAAAACCTTGGGAAAATTAATCTGATATTGATTTTTGGTTATGATTATCAATAATTATAGAATTTATACTATCATAGGAACATATTATTATCACAGATTATACTATGTTAATCCTATCTGTGATATTTTATTAGATATATGGAGATATCTCATTGAAAATTCACATTCATTCTCATTCATAAAATAATTAATTATAATTATAAATAGTCAATAAATAAAAGTAAAGTATATACAAGAAAGCCTAAATACTTTGCACTAAGGATATTCTTCACTACTTGGGTCAGATACTATTGGTGGGTAAGTAGAATTTTAAAGAAACGATAAATCATTTCTTCAATAAGATGACTCTGAACGAAGGAAGTTAGTAATATAAAGAATTAGAATAGTCATCATTTCCAACACACACACCAAAAATATCTGGATTATCTGACCCGAAGAGAGAAGAATATCCGTGGTGCAAAATATGTCTGCCTTTTTTGTCTTTACTTTACTTTACTTTTTTTATCTAATAAATAAAGATCAGTATTTAAATTTTTATAAAGTTTGGATCAAAAAATTATGGTTTCCAACTCTTTTTGGTCAAATTTTGATTAATTTCCCCCCTCTTAAAAAAAAAAAATAAATAAATAAAATAAAACAAAAAAATTGAGAAATTCAAAATTGACCTCTTTTAATGTACCCACTAGAGGCAAATCCGGTTTTAAAAAGTTGTTGATCGAGACTTTTAGACAAGTAGATCCATACGAAAAAGTGCATACAGAAGAAAAAATAAATAAATATCATTGTAAAAACATTAGCTTCTTCACTTCATTCAAAATCAAAAACAATAAGAACCTATTTAGTTTTTATGTTTACATTATAATATTGTTGATTTCTTTAGAAAATTATAATTGACAGCCAACAAAAATAGTCATTGTTTTCCATTATTATTAAGAAAAATTACATATTTAATTCATTGCTCAACACTATCAGCATAATCTTAATATCTTAATAAAAAATTTTTATTTCCTAGAAGCATTTATAAAATTATTAAAGTAATAAATAAAATAGATTTAATTTGAAATATGTTTTATACTTGTATAGTATTCAAGCTAAAAAAGAAAAATAAGTTGAATTTATGGCACGCATAGTCAGAAAAATTTTTTACTCCCTTATAATGAGAAATGAAAAATTATTCTATTCAATTATTATGTGCCTTATATGCTATTACAATTAACAATATTACATTAAGAGTAACAATAAATACAGTAAAAGATAAATAACTCACAAAACACATGAAATTTATTAAATGTATTATAAATAATGAATTAATTTACACATATTTTACCTTAACTTTACATTTGCAAATAAAATTTGGCCATAAAATATATTTTAACAACACTGACACACATACAGGGATGCATCTCATACCCAAGTCTTAAATCAGCACTCCAATATATTAATAAATGAATAAAAATCATGGATTACTTTGTCAGTTTACTCATCTTATAAAATTATCATTAAATTACACTAGTAAAACAGGATATGTCTCAATATTTCCATAATATAGTTAAAAAAAAAAAAAAATAATAAAAAAATAAATTGAAAAAATGTTCTCATGTCTAATAAGCAACACATTTATAGAATAACATTTTTTATGTTGAAAAAAATGGTAGCTCTAGATATAATTATGAAAATGAAGGAACAATTGTTGATCAAGAAATATTTTATGTATTATTTAATGATAATATAAATATTAATTTTTATTGTAATAAGTAAAACTATACACTTATTTTTATATTATAATTACCGTTCCTTTAAAATATGGCATTTGGAATAAAATAATAATTGTAGCAACACTAAGTTTTAAATTGAATGTGTTGTTATGAAAAGTATATAATAACTTACCCCTTTTGTTTTATATTTTATAGATACTTTTATAACAGCTATTTCATTATTAAGATCCTACAAACAAAACTTTTGGTAATAACACAAAATTTATATTTTGTTGCATTATGTAGCTTATATAATTATTGTCTTTAAGATTGTTTCATCGTAGTTATCCTGTATTTTTGTTAAATTAATTAAAAAAAAAAAAAAAATGATGTGATTTAGTTCTTAACTTATAATTAAGTATTAAAATATTCAAATTACTTGTACCTGTCACTTTAATAACTCTTTTATTTTTAATATTGAGCTTATGGTATCAGATATATATATAGGTAGATACATCTGGTTAAAGTTATGAGGGGCATAACATCAATAACGTCTTAAAATTATCAAATATATTAAAGTAAATGGTGTTTCAAGCATAGTCAGCATTTAATAAATATGAATTGTAAATGTCAACTATAACTGATATATGACCATATTAAGATATTTATGGGACAATTGTATAGTATGTGGTCTACTAGTGACATTATTACTGTAGTATACAATTTACCAAAAATTTATGCAATAAAATATAATACATTTAAATGTACTTGATACACTTGATTTTGTTAGTTTTATGGATATATTAAATGCATTTATAAAGTGTTGTACATTACAATTACAATTGCAATGTTACAAAAATATATGTGTCATTAAATTTTTTTTAAATGTAATTCAATAATTTAAAAATAGGTATACATGTATCATTAAAATTTAATATTTTAAAAAAGAAATCATATAAAAATTCAATATGTAATTCAATGAATTCTGTATAAAAAATATAAATATACAATAAAAATTACTGTAAACATAGGAAAAAATAATTAATTAGAAAAAAATTTTTACACATTAAATTTATTATATAATTTTCTTCCACCAAAATATTCTTTGTGTTCTTGTCTAAGTATATTTAAATATTCATAAAGTTTGAATTAAAAAAAATAAAGGTTTCAATGTGTTTTGTGAATTCTTGGGTAATTTTTTCCAAAGTTTGGATAAATACCTTAAAAGTACTGTCTAGAATCTGTTAATTAATAGATTCTATAGAAAAAATTTTGGACAAATATTTCTATACAAAAATGTTTATTATATATATAAATATATATATATGTCGTATCCACATAGCGTAATCGATCTTTTTATGAATCGTATATCGCGTTTACATAAACATGAAATGGACAATTTTTTTGTCCAATACGTAAAATGAATAGACCTTTTTTTTCACATTGTGCACTAACTAAAATTTTACTTAATTGGATAACTTTTCGTGAAATGGACAACAAATTATCAAATTGTGTAAATAGTTTCATCATATGGATATCCATATAGTGTAAATTTATATTTTTGATAATAACAAAATTCTTTTTTAATTTTTCAAATGATGCAATGGTTATAATGAGGTCATGAATAGATATATTTTGAAATACATTATTATTTGCTGTAATTTGTTATTCATTTAAATTATAACTTTAAATTTTATTTTACATTTCTTAAACGACATAGTATTATTACTTACTAATATAAGAATGGTTATGAGAGAAAGTTAATTACTGGTGTTACAGACATAGAAATTAATACTGTGTATGATACTGTCAATCACCGATTGTTCAGGAGAAAGATCTATGAAATTGTGAAATACTTTAAATTAACAAAAATATTTGAACATAACTAAAAGACTAAAAGACCGTATGTTCCACATTACACTATAGGGGAAAAATAGCAAGTAGAAAAAACAAAAGAAGGTCTACCTCAGGGAAGAATTCTGAAACCATTACTATTTAATATATATACAAATGATCAGCCAAGGTGACTTACTTCAAGGAATTTTTTTATAAGCTTATAACAGTTATAACCTTGCTGTAGTCACACAAGAAGACAATTTTAAAGAAATAGAGTAATCAAGAATAATCAAGGAAACATTAATATCAGCGGAATACTATGAACGAAGGCAATTAAAACCAAATCCCAATGAGACACAAGTGAGTGCACTATCACCTTAAAAATTGTGAGGCAAGAAGGATACTGAACATCGACTGGCAAGGGGTTAAATTGACCATACAGATGACCATAAATACTTGGGAAAGAACTAGACCATATTTAAACATATTAAGTACACTGCGGAGATACTAGAAAAAAGTTGCAACAAGAGATAACATACTCCAAAAGCTAGTAGGGACAAAATTGGTTGCTTGTCCAAAGATACTGTGAATGTTCAATTTAGCCCTTTCGTTATTCTGCAGGACAGTATGCCAATTTAGTATGGCACATCATTCAACATATGGTAAAAATACAGACGTAGTCCTATACAGTACAAATAAAATAAATACTGGATGTATGAAACCCAGACCAGTAAAGAAAATACAGATCTTGAGTGGGTTACTTCTCTACATATAAGAAGAGAAGTAGCAGCAATGTTGGAAAGGAAAAAACAGTTAAGTGGCCACAAACACCCCATGTTTTGTGAAGTTCAAATTAGTTGCCAACTAAAACCTAGAAAACCTTTTTTAGAACTAGTGAACCCATCATAGAAATGCCAACACTGACAAGATTAAAAAAAAAAAAAAAATGGCAGATATAAGTTACTGATAGCGACGAAGGTGCATTATCGGAGTGTATGACAAAATTTCTGCATCAAGGATACAACTTACATTAGCATACATGGAAAACAATAAACAGAATACAATTGGAAGTAAGGAAGACTAAGAAAAAAAAAAAAAAATGTATAAATGGGGACTAACTATTGATACTAACTGTGAGGACAGATGTGTGGAAATGTCATATATTGAAATGTCCAATGTTACTAATAAGAGTAAAGATTTTTTGGATGATAATTAAAAGCAAATGCTATTGAAATTGCTGATTTCTGGGAGAATAGAATTTAAAATTTTACCACTGACCAACACGCAAAAAAGAAAATTAACAAAAAAGTCAAAGTGAAATAATTTTAGGTTTTTAGTTACACTACAAAAAAAAAAAAAAAAAACAATGGTCCACAAGATCATACTATGTTTTCATTGTATTATACATTCATATGGTTCAAATTAAAAATTAAATGTAGAATTAAGTTGTTTAAAATCTCAAGATGACTACAGTCTAGCTCAAATTCACTTGATTGAAAATAGATTTGATATACACTACCATCACATAAATATTTCTGTATATTTTATTGGTCACTGAACTCTAAAAACTACAAAAAGAAGAGATACAATTAGTTGAATTTTGAATTAAGTCATGAGAAGAAATTACAAGGAAAATATGAAAAATAGATTCATAATAAATGATTGAGAATATTATGATATGATATAGAGTTTGACATAAGACCAGAAATATGAGACTATACAAGGAATTTTTAGTGTAGCTATAGTTTTCAACAAAATTAACTTAATTTTATAATTCATCAATAAATAATTGCTTTGCGACATTTATTAATAAATTTAAACATATCTGACATGATATGAAGAAAACAATCAAAATTTTCAAATTAATACAAAACTAATATAGAGTATAAGTATCTTTTACAAGTTTTAAAAAGGAAAAACAGAGAAACTTCTCTTAACGAACACTTCTTAAAAGTGGATACATTCCTAATAGTGGATACTTTTAAAATCCCAAGCAAAAGTATATGAACACAACCTCTAAATTAAATGTATGCTCTTAGTAGTGAACATTTGTACACAGTGGCATAGCCAGGGGGTTCCAACCCCACCTATTGATTTTTTTATTACCATTATAGTATTATATCTATCTAAAGAAACGTTAAAATAGCTCAGTAGTAGATTTTTTAATACATAATTTATATAACTAACTAAACAAATGATTAAAACTTTTACATTTGGCTTAATGGATAGATTGACATGATTCAATTATTATTTTTCTTGGGTTATTTTATGTCATAGTTGTTGATGGTTAAAGATAAGTTTGTATTTGGATTGATTAGGTTTCATCTGTTTCATTGGGAGTGAACCAATTTTTGTATGCTATAAAATAACAAGGATTTAGTACTGGGCTTTAATACTGAGGAAAATGTTGATTATGTGTTTAATATTAAGTTTATTTCTTCAGACATAGAATATAGATCCAGATTCCAGTTAAACCTATTCAAACCGCTTAAGACACTTTAAATTTAAATAAAAACTTAAGATTAAATGCAGAAAGTGAATTAAAAATTATTTTAAATATTAGTAAATCTTAATGCGATGCCTTAAATATTTAAATTTCTATTTCTTTTATAGCTAATAAGTAAATTTTCCGGAAGATTATTAAAGAATTTTTTATTCATTCCATTTATAGATCATTTTTCATATGAAATAAATAAGGGATTTTTATCTCACAGATTTATAATGAAAATTTGAACTTTATTTTACTACTATACAATAAACCTCGCAATAAACTATATATAACTATACTAAATGAATAAAAAGTTACTCGGTTAATTGAAATATTCCAAAGTGATTTAAATTGTAGTGCGGTAAAGCAGTTGTGGGTGAAATTAAAATGTGACCAAAAACAATTTGAAGAAACTTAGGATTTTCAAAAAAATCTATTAACAATGTAATGCAACAATTTTTCTACCTATTTTTAAGCTTCTACTGAATTTAGCAATAATTTCAGTAAAAACTCCTACAAATGAACAATATTATATGACATTAAAAATATTAAAAACATATTTGTAAAATAACCACAACATAAATATGTTTAGTTTCTATATTCTTTAGTTAGTTAAGGAAGTTAATTGAGGTTTAATGTATATAATACTACTATTTCGGTAAAACAATGACAGATTAAATTATTATTTACTTTTAAAATAAAATCTGATTATTAAATCGAATTCACATTGAAACTCACATACAATATGCTTTTTTTAAAAAACACTCAAATTAACCACAAGTCACAATTAATTTGAATAAATGTACATTTAATCATAACCAGTAATATGTAATAAGTAATAACCAAACCACCTGAATTTTTATTTAACACACGTAACCCGAATAAGTGACTTGGGCCAAAGCCCTGGTATATTATATTATTGTATATATCTCAACCCACCCACCATGACTACACCACTCAGTAAGTTTATTATCAAAACTTGTAAACCCTACTCATGAGAAAATCTTGGGTACGCCACTGTTTGTATAGTATACCAAAAACAGTTAGCAAAATTTAAAAATGCCCACTCAGAAATTGACATAATATGTATGTACTATTAAAAATGTCTAAATTATAAAAATAGTGTATTTACCTGTATTATACTTTTTGTTCATATTTTTTAATCCTAAAATGGTTTTTCTAAGTACTTAGTTATGTAGAATATGGATATAATAAAATAGTACCCAGTAAATTCAGGTTTACATTACTATATTGATAATTGGTGAAATTAAAAGTAACCACCTCGGTAACCACAAATACTTCTTTCCTTCGGAAATAACTTTGTTTTGAAATTTCTGATATTTAAAACATCAGAAGAACTAGAGAATAAATTAACTAATTTGTTAAACTTAATTCAACTAAATAAAGAAATAAACTTACTACTTTTCTTTCTATTGACTGACTATTCAAAATATTTTTGTTCCACAGAAAAAAAACACCTATTTAGTTTTAGTAAAGATGATTGCCAAACAATTTTTCTACAGCTATTTATATAAATGTTTAGAGCAACATTGACTCCAATAGATTCCATAGGCATATAATTAATTTGGTAAACTCTATATAGAAATAGGTATTAAAATCAATATATTTTTTACAAAAAAATGTAGATTTAATTTTTATCATGCTGTGTAATAAGCCCTCAAAATTGTACACTGAAATATTTGTTAATAATTAGTGATCGTTTGATCTTATTTTTACAAACAATGTAACAATTAATACTTTAAAGTTTCAATGCATTGTTAAATTTTTTGACTGATTTTTTTTAGTTATTTAATGAGCACTAGATCAAATTATACTTGCAGCAAAACCATATGTCAACTAATATTTTCGGATGTTAATTAATAATGTCTACTAAGATTGCTGTGGTTTTAATAAATGTTGTAGATTGACATTATACATACCTACTATAGATTGTAATATTTTCAGTAAATGTTGCAAAAATATTATTTCCTCATTGAAAAATTCCTTGTCATACTAAAAAAAAAAAATTAAAAAATAATGCTTACTATTGATAGGGTACCTATTACGCCAAAAAAAAATTAATGCATGATATTTATTATGAATAATATTTTTTAAAACAAATTATAATAAAATAAACTTACAAGTTTTTCTTTCTATAGACCTATTATCAAGATTATTTTCTACCTCCATAAATATAAGTTCTAGTATCTAGTGGATATGTGTGCCAAACAATTTTCTTTAACAATTTTATATAGCTGTTAAATGTAATAACATCACATTCACCAATTGATACAGTACCTATATATAATTAAGTTGCCAAACTGAATGAAGAAATATTTAGATCAATACATTTTAATTTAATTTGGCTGTTTGAAATGTATTCTTGTAACAAATTGACATTGGGAAATAATCATATCATTGTCATGCATTACCCTTACGGCAAAACATTGTTTTCTTCTACTAGCGCGCTTCCCAGTTGAAACAGAGATGGGATTCTAGATCCATTTGTACAGTCCATTGTTAAAATTTGCCTTAGATGATCACTTTGCAGTGTAACAGGTGATTTAAATTTTTGCCTAAATCAGTAAGTTCTACGAGATCCGGAGATGTCTATTTTAAACTAAATCAGATGGTTAATATTCCCACACAAAACTTCAAATTTAATATTTCTACTGTTATTAAAATCTATTAAGTACCTACTATACTTATTGGTTACAAGTTACTACAACTACTAACAACATTAAGAAATAATAGCTACCTATTTAATAGTTGCAAAATTTTAATCAAGTGTTGTAAAATGCAAAAAAATTAATATGGATTTCAACTAATTGTCTCACTTCTAATATGAAATAAAACCAAAAATCAATAATAATGCACACCGTTTATAATATATAATACGATTATCTTATTAACAATAATTATACCTGTATATCCTACTTATGTATTTAATTGACAGTACAAACTGTCCGCCTTCTTTTATCCCTATATTATTTGAACTATACAAACTAGCCTTCTTTCAATAATCCCGATATTATTTCAATTGTACAAATGGAACGCCTTTGGAAAATTGAAACAATAAACTGTACAAAGTGACATTTACCGTTGACTGGTGTAGTAGTGTAGAACGCGTCACTATTAATCTCCGCACATTATCGTCTCACAGTGTAGCGATATACGAAAAGGTCACGACTTTGTAAGTCCGGGGAATGGCGACTGCTATGCGGCGGACCGAACGAATAGTTATGATCGTGACGAACTCGGTTGTATTCTACAATACGACACAGGTGACGATCATGATAATCGAATTAAGTCACAATTAAGACGACGATAGTAATTGCAAACATAAGTAACTCTAGTAACGTAAGAAGGTACAGTACAATTAAGTAGTACAACTAAGTTCGTTTCAAGATTAATATAATATGTAAACTGTGTATAATATAGTCTTGAATTATTGTCAACAAATAATCAAAACAGAATAACCGTTTGCCAGAGATTACATCATTGTTATCAGCACGGATATGAGTCTGTAGTTTACAAGTGAGCCAACATGCTCGCCATCTTACCAACACGATAGCCGACAAGGAGACGTGTATAGTGTATACTGTGAACCATGGCAAAATAGATTTTGTCATGCTGTGAACACGGCCTAGAATAGTCACATAGAATAGGTAAACAGAATAGATTAAACGGATCTTTCAGAGTATTAAATCTATTCTGTAGTAGTTAATATCAGGCCTTGGACACTCTGAAATATCAATAATTGGCGGCCATTTTGTTGGAGGAAATATTATCATTTATTAAATTGTGATAATATTGTTTTATTTATTTATTTATTTATTTATTTATTTACGCCCGAAGGCAAATGAGTGTACAGATAATTCAATTAAGTTAATTTAAGATTAAGAAATAACAGGTAGTAATATAGAATAAATTTTTAAATACATAGT
>JAIPRM010011110.1:0-13181 GCA_025469315.1 Stegophylla sp. TES_Ste_2020
CTAGATTGTACTTTAAAGAGATCATTTTTTGAATTTCTCAATTCTTCAATTTTTTTTTTGGAAAAAACTACCCAAAATTTGACAAAAACGACTCGGAAACCACCATTTTTTGATCCGAATTTTATGAAAATTTATACATAGATAGAAAATCCTATAAAAAAGATTTTGGCGCAAGAAAATTTTGAAAATGCGAAAAAAATTTTGGAAATTTTTCGAAAAAATTTTTTTTTTCTTATATTATTAACTTCCTTCGTTCAGAATCGTTTTACTGAAGAAAATGATTTATCGTTACTTTAAAATTTAATACGCCCGTCGTGCGAATTACACCCATCGTGCGAAGTATGTACGGCTTTTTAGTTTTAGTAAAATTTTGTTTTTTTGTTTTTTTGAATTTATTGGATGAAAAATAAAGTAAATTATAGACAAAATGCTAGACTTACTTCACACCATAGGTATTCTACACTTCTTGGCTCAGATACTCTATAGTGGATGTTTTGAAAATATTGGCTATTATCGTTCTTTATATTATTGATACACTCCGTTCAAAATCTTATTGTTGAAAAAATAATTTATCGTTTTTTTTTCAAACTAAACACGCCTACCAATAGTATCTGACCCGCGGAACGAAGAAAATACCTTTGATGCGAATTATGCTCGGTTTTTTTTTTTTTTTTTTATACATTTCGTTAATAAATAAACACAGAGGTTCGCAGAAAAAGGAATCCGAGAAAAAAATTAATTCAATTAGTCGCTATTGAAAAGTGCGGGAATAAATAAATAAATAAAATCATACATTTCTGTAGAATTAATAATATTTTTATAATAATTACTCGCTTTTGAAGTAAATGAACGCCGCCATAACTGCAGTGCCGTGTTAACGAATATGCCACCTGAGGCGTGTTTTGAAATGCCGCATTTCACTTCCCCTATTCTGCATTTTCACAAATGTAAAAAAAACAGTCATTATAACCGCACGGTTACAATATTTTTCAATTATTCTTATTTGTATACATCATCATCATCATCATCATCATCATCATGACGTAAAATAAACACCGACTTCGTTTGAATCTGAATTGTGTGAATTATTTAAAAATTTATCACGAAAAGTAAAAACAAAAAGAACAAGTCCTACGGTTACGGCTGTGCGATAATTTTATTTCCATATAATCGATAATAATGTGTAGACAAAAAATCGATTATAATCAATAATTTATTAGTAAATAAATATTATAATCAATTATTATAAGTTAAAAAAAAAAAATTATAATCGATAGTAAAATATGTATAAATTATTTTATAATTAATAAATTAAAATTTACAATTATAAATGATTATATTTTAATCCTAAAGAAACCTTTAAAAAATTTTTATTTGCAAAAAAAAAATATTAAAATTGTATAAATAGTTAAAGCTTATAGTTTATTTATGTCATTTCCAAGACCATTAATATTATTTTTAGACAAAGCTAAGGAATAAATTTTTCCAAAATAAGTGGTTATTTAATTAAATACGTATTTGTCTTAATAAACATGTCTTATAAATAAATAATATTTAATTATAATATAATATATATAGCAGGGTGATCCTAACCTAACCTAACCTAACCTTATAACATTTTCAGCTCTCTTTAAACCGAAATATTTATTTTTCGTCAATAATTGGAACTCTCGTCAAATCGAAAGCCTCTTGTCCATCTCAGTGTTCAACTCAGTCTACTGAGAAAAATTACTAAGTAAAAATGTGCCAAGTAGTCAGAGAAAAATACGAGCAAATACGAAAATAGCCAAAAAAAAAAAAAAGGATTTGGTCAAATACAAAAATGTTCGAGAAAAACAAATTTTGCGAGAAAAATGTAAGTACGGAACAGTAGTTTTTAAATTTTTTACCGTGAACTTATTTTTACGAAAATAAAAAATGCAGTAAAATATAATCAAGCAAAGCGAATTACTTTATGGTTGTAATAAAACTAATTTAGGAATTTAATATTTACATTGTCGGTTGTCAGTTGTCACCAATATCATAATAATGTCAGCTACAAATATTGATTTAACACTAATTAATAAATTTATTTATTAATTAATACGTATAGTTTTAGACTGGTGTTCTAGTTTGTGTTCGTATCACTAAAATGTAATTCATTATTCAACACATTTTAAAATGTATCATAATAATAAATGTAGGTTTGGCCGCGTGACGTGTGCTATTAAAAAAAACCAAAAACCATTGGCATTTTTTGTGTTCCTCAGTTGTAGAAATATTGAAGGGTGTGTTAAATTTTCAAGAAACGTTAAATCATTTCTTCAAAAAACAATTACAATTAGTGGGGCTTCAGTTTTTGTAGACAATTTTACTTATAAATTATAAAATGTGTTAATATTAAAAATATATATATATACATATATTTATATATAATTTTTTTTTACTCAGCCATTTGTTATTCAATTATTATAATAAAAGAAAAAGTGTCAAAAAAAATTTAAAAAATTTTAAAATTTACAATTTTCATTCACTAAAATATTTTTCATATTATAGTTTATCTATATTTAAATCTTCATAGTTGAAGATTAGGTTAAAAGTTTGAATTCAGATCGATCCGCTCTTGATTTTCGCCGCGAAAACTTCATTTTTGGTTTGTTTTCATTAAAGGGCGCGCTAAGGATTTAACTGCAGACGCTGAAAATATTACACGCCGTAAAAAATGAAAAAACGAACGTCGAGGATTTAAATAGAGATTTTTTTTTTTTTTTTTTACAAAAAAACAAAAAATAAATAAATAAACGAAGCTGCAGCAGTAAATAACTTCTGGCGGGATGTTATGACGCGAAACGATTTCGGGACTTATTACAAGTTTCGCGTTGAACGGCGGAGGGTGGAAAAACACATTTATCGACCTTGACAATTTATTTCGGCGAAAAGTTAAACTCTCCGGGGTGGTTTTATATACACACTCCGTCGTAAGTACGCACTTTAAATCCTGCAATCGTTACGCCGCCGCTGCTCCCCTCGAGCTCCCGAGGTTTAAATAGATTAGTGTAAATTAGTAAAAAGTGTGACTTACAACGCGCAACAACGCTTGATTTCATGTTAAACGCGTGAAAATACGTTGCCCTGGTCTCTCGCCGTACCCACTCTGTCGGTCAGCGAGATACGTTAGAAAATAAATAAAATTAAAATAATTTTCCAAATATTGTATCCCTCGCTCAATCGTATCACTGATAAGGAACTGTTATCATACTTTAAAATTAATGTTAATGTTTTTGTATATCAGCTGCATTGTATGAAAATTTAAAGTGGTACCAACCAAATAAGAAAAATAATTTTATTTTTCTCAAAATGGTCGCTCTTAGCGAATTCCATTTGATTGCTTCAATTCGTAACAGTATACGGTATGGCACCTCTATATATTCTTTACTCTTTACTGTCTTAAACCTAACCCCTCACCGCAACAGTATATGCTGAATTCAATGACGATCACGATCCCATGGGTGAAAGGGAACGGAGAGGGTGTGACTTCGTATCGGCCTTTGTAGTCAATTAACGTGTTAAATATAATACCACAGCGCGGCCGTTACGGCTCATTAATTTCGATCGCCGACGCGACGTCGATATAATATAATAACGATTGGCATATTTTGGCTGCACGTGATTATGAACTGGACCCCCGGTCGGGGGTTCAGTAATAATTATTATTAGTATTTTGTAATATAATTATTATTACGAATTTTGCTAAAAACAATAACGTAAATTATGAGCTCGGATAACAGATTTACATAACGAATATCAAATAACAAACACGAGACGTATAACGTACACATTGTTTACGCAGACTGTGCATTGGTTTTGAATAATATTATACTGTAAACAAGATAACCGTTAGTGACAGTGGTAGATTTTAAGGAAAAAGCCCAGGCAGCATTCGTTAAAAAGGGCCAAAAGTTATGAAAACCTTTATTGCAAAACCGAATCGGTTCGAGCATTACCCTCTCCTTTAATTATCCCAGCTATAGGCACACAGAGGGGATCAAGATAGAGAATTTACCTTACCCTAAGTAAAATTGTCGTTTTTTTTTCCTTTTATTTACTTATTGGATCAAAAAAAAGTCAAGTAAAATGAAGTAAAGTAAAGTAAAGTATAGACGAAAAGCTAAACTTACTTCATACCATAGGTACACTTCGATTCTTGCCCGAGACACTCTTGGTGGGTATGTTGAAAATGACGACTATAATACAACTGTTCTTATTATGATTAACATACTTCGCTCGGAATCGTACTATTGAAGAAATGATTTATCGGTTCTTTAAAATTTAACACAACCACACTGAGAGTATCTGACCAGAGAAGTCAAGAATACCCGTGGTACGAAGGGTTTCTGTAAAAACTCTAAACGTTCAAGATTACTCCCCACCACCCCATCCCCGAAACCTTTAGTTTCCGGACAACTCTCGCATAACCGGTAACCTTTTTGTTTCGCCCGACAGCCGGACAAGTTTTCGCGGGCGACGCGCACGTCAAGTCTCGGATGATCAAACTAAATAATAAGTTTCGAGCAATACATAGTATAATATAATTTTGTGCGCGCAATACACTCCGAAGAGGAGTTCGCGAGAACACTGCAATCGGACCGTTGTATAATGAGAGACGTTTGATGTGGTATAACCGCGACGTGAAGTTGCCGCGAGTATATTATATTATAATAGACAGAGGGTCTCGTGATCGTATTATGTTATTATTTCGGTGATGGAAGGCCTGCGAGTGCCGAAATCATCCGAAGACGACGTTATGGCGGCCATATCCCTAATATAAAAAATAATAAGTGTACCAATCGGTCTATATTTGATGTTAATGTTACAATTTGAAAATTTCTACGGAAATTGTGGAAATAATGGAAGATGTAAATGGGTTAACAAATAGAAAGTGGGCAATTAATTTTGGCGACCTTGTGAAAAAACGTCTGGCTACGTGCCTGCTCCACCGACATCTAATTTCCAGTTTTATTCTTATCACTGGGGCTCGGAAGTTATTGCACTAAAAACCTTAAAAAATTGATTGCGTTATTGCAGTAAAAAATACTTAAAATGCACTTAAAAGTTGCACTTAATATTATTATTAAACTGATTTTTTTTTTGTTCTATCTAATAGGAATCTGTATATAATTTTGTCGAATTTAATTTTTTTTTATCTATTGAAAATTTTCCTACCTTAAAAATGATTGCACTGCACGATAAAAGATTTTCAAGTTATTATTTTTTTTTTTATTTTAAATTATTCAACAATTTATATATAATAAACTTTATAAAATATTTATTTTTTCCACCTAACCCAACAAATTGTAATTGGCTGGGGCGGAAATGGTATATTCGGAGCTTTATTTTTAAAAACAATACATGAGCCAGATATTCCGGTGAATCACCATTACAAAGTTTGAAATAACTTAATTCAGTGTAAATAACACTGAAAAGTATCTAAAATTGCATTATAAATAAAGGAAATAAGCAAAATTGCAATCAAATTAAAAAAATGCCAAAAATTGCAAAAAGTTGCACTAAAAACTTCTAGATTTTAATTCGTACTTGTATGAAACAAATTTAAAACTTACTTAGCAACAAATTCAAGCAATAGAAAAAAAGTTGCAAATGCAATAACATCCGACCCCTGCTTAATCACATTTATTATTATGTCAGTTGTTCACTACACTGTGGCTACTTATGAATTTCATTAAAATAAATTGCACTTTAAACGTTCCAAACGTTGGAGTTCACATTTTGTAACGTTTTCGTGTTACTATGGTTACAATAATAACTAAAGTTAATTAATTGGTTGCTGTCAAATATTCTATAGAAGCCAAATAGCAAATCAGAGCGAAATAAAAGGACGAGTATACTCTCGAAATAATGCGATTTTAGAGTCTAATTCTATTCAAAAAATGGTTAGTTGAAACTTTAGAATGAGTTTTTCTATACAAAAAAGTGTTCACAGGAAGCAAAAAATAAATAAATAAAAAAAAAAAAACTGAACACACTTAGCTTTCCTAGCGGGATATTGGTGGTTGTAATGAGTTTTAAAGAAACGATAAATCATTTCTCCAATAAAACGATTCTGAGTAGATGTTCAGTAATTACACAATAACAACTGAACAATAATTACTACGTTATCATGGTGGACATGGTTACTATGGTTACCGTGGTTACCACGGTTTCATGGTTGCCGTGGTATATTATTCATGGTTGCCATGGTATATTTAGAATCTAAAACAAACATCACTGTGAAACCGTAATAATTATATTAGCTTCTTCGCTCTGCTCACGGTCTAAAATCGAAATTGAATCGTGGCGTTGCAGCGTTCCGTCGAGCACAAACCGTTTCTCGAGGGTTTTCCCGGACACGAGAGTTCGCCTGAGACTGTTAACTGTTCGGCCGGTGTCCGTCGCTTTAAATCGCATTAATCGTGATCATTGTAAATATTTAAGAACACAACGATATTAAACCTTTTTGCGGACGGGCAAAGGACGCGAACGCGACGCCATTGCAGTTCACTCGTTATTATTAATTATAAATTTAGAAAGTCTTAACCGAACCAATTTTCGACAGCCGAATAATTCGTGTTTTGTACGCGAACAGGTACCTGCGCTCAGGACTACCGATTTTAAAATTAAACGCATAAAACATTCCTTCTGTAATATTATCGTCATCCCGACAAAACACTTGTTTCTACTGAACGCACACAACGTACATAGTACGCGGATTCTGACCTAGCGCGGCGCTATTCGTTTAAGTCAGTGGTACTCAAACCTTTCTATTCTACCTTCCCCCTTTTTGTAGATTTTTAAACCCCTAGCGACCCCCTCCCTTACGGATGATGAAAAAAATGTTTAACTTTTTTTTTTTGTATACGTTACAAATAATCTACACAATGATTGCAATGACAACTTTCACATTGATAATAATAATTAGGGCTCGGTTAACTTAATGCTCTTAAAAAAGTACTAGGTATGCATGCACTTATACGCTTAAAAAAGTACAGATATGCTCTAAAAATATGCACTTATATTTTTTTTACTACACGAAATTTTCATAACATCAAAAATTATATTAACGAATGCCCATAGTTAAGATGAATGTTCATAGTTTAACTCAAACGTATGATACAGATGTAAAACGAAACTTATATATTAGTAGGTAAAGTTTGATTTTTAATTTCCAGAAATAAATATACAAAATGATATAATGACTTGAAAAATGTTTAATGAATTAAATTGATTTTCTTTTGAAACGTTTGCATAAACCATTAAGTATCTAATTAAGAAGTATTCAATTTACATATTTACTACACCAACATAATTGTAAAAAAATAAAAAATAAAAATAAAAAAAATTACATTTTCTTATTTGATGCACTGATTAGGAATATTGATAACTATGTTTTTTTTTTCCACCCAATATGCAGTTAATTATAATAACCACCTTTTTTTTTAATTCAGTTAAAAAAAATTTCATAGACTTTTATTCATTGTTTGGAATAAATTTGGCTTCGATTTATAATCTAAATCCGTAATCATTTGGGCTCTAATAATGTAAAATCTGCAATGGTGACATGCACAGTGCAGTGCGTGTAGGAGCAGAGGATACGAAATCCTTGGGGAAAAGGAGAAAAATAATATAATTTTTTTTTCCACTCAATTCCAACACTTCAACGCTGCACCCCCCCCCCCATTCTGGGAACAATAAGAAGTCACGTATATAGACGCTTACTGACGTCTTTGAAATATATACGATTTCTTAAACTCGAACGAAGAACAGGAAGCTGTGTGAAACTGAAGAACGACCGAAATCTCCGGCTTAACAAATAATAGTTTAGAGAATTTTCGCTCAACAGCTTTTGTACGATTCTCCGCAATGAATATACCAAAAGACGACGAAGGATGTTGAAGTGCTCCTTCAGTTTCCGCGACCTCCTGGCTATGTGAGCCCATGGATTTAGTGCACTAACAATATTACATGATATTAAAACGAAAATAAAAAAACGCCATAACAACGGTGGTGGAAGACGACAAGAGATTCACTTTTTTCCCCTCCATCATCCCTCGAATTTGCGACCCTGACTTTGCAATAAAAAAACGCCCTAGTCAAATTTCGCATTCATTTTTCTACTTTTTTTACATTATCATTTTTCAACATTTTTATTTGTAATAATAATAAACTTTATAATTTTTTTATGGAAAATTGTTACTTGTTGAACTCAAATAGTTCTGAAGCTATATCTACCACACACCCTCTCATCGGCGGTCACCCCTTCAAATACTGCTCTGATAGACACTCTGAGAACCCACCGCACTGCCGGCACAATATTAGAACAGTGGTACTCAATTTCTACACCAGACACTACATCATCCAAGGAGAAGGCGATAGGGAGGGGGATGATCGACCCTCCCTGAAATTTTAAAACATGCACACTAAAAACGCTTAATGCGTGTAAAAGTTTATTAATTTTATGTATATTTGATCTGTTTTTGTCTAATCGCCCGCCCTCCAAATTGAAATCCCATATCCACCACTGCCAAGGGCGTAGGTACAGATTTTAAATGGGAGGGGTTCAATTACATCCGTCAAGAGAATCCCACCCGTCGTGCGAAGAACACTCATCGTGCGAAGTATGTCCGGCTTTTTTGAAATAATTAACTGAAAATTTAACACTCACATATTATTATATTTCTAACCACTCTAAAGAAATTTCGAAAATCCTAACCCAAGAAGCGAAGAATACCCGTGGTGCAAAGTATATTCGGTTTTTTTTTCTAATACAAATTAAAATACATGCAGTACTCTTTAAAACACACTCGAAGATACAATTCAGATTCTATGAAATAACTAATTACAGTGTATATTTAATGTTTAATATCATACTTTAACTAACATTCGTAGGTAATTCATAAAATACCTAGTTATTTCATAAAATAACGGAATTCAACACTTTAGCTGTGACATATATTATATACATATATACCTACTCGGTGATGAAATTAATTACATAATATTCAAAATTACTTCGCAGCGGCATAGGCGCGTGGGTGTAGAAGGGGCTAAACCCCAGTAAAAATGTTTCAAACTCCTGTTGAGAATTATACGAAATCGTCTCAAAAGCCAAGACAAACTTTTATCTTAGGTTATCAGTAGGTATTCGTGATAAAATCATAACATCATGTTATCATTAGGGACTTATAGGGGAGTTAGCATGATTTTCGAAAATCATTCAAAACATAGCTAAGTAATATAGTAATGCGTTTCATAACATTAAACTAATATGACGGAAAAAGGCAAAAAAATACACGAATAAAAGTATTGTATAATGCAAATTTTATGCTTAGTTAGTAAGCTACGTTTCACGATCAGCTAAAAACAAACGAAAATGCCACTCTCCAAACAAATTCACAGCCCCAATCACGTTGAATAACAGTTACGGGTTTTCGGACCAGCGTCTTTTAAAACTCTAAGAAACCGAGAGATGAACTCTGATGGCGCGGGACGAGGGTAGAGGGACGGGCGTTTGCTTTTCACCCCAACCACCCAAGTATATATTATTTCGAATACACCATCGCGTGCTGAAGGGCCACTCAAAAACCCGGTCAAACGATAAATACGTTTAGTATATTATACTGTAGTCGTGGACGCGGACAGTAAAATTGGGTACTGAAGTCCAATTTTTTGCCGTCAGGCACAAAACCTGCACGCGTGTGTGTGTGTGTGTGCGCGCGCGCGCGTGTTATGCTGTCGTCACCGCACAACGATGACCTTTGCACAAAGGTGACACGAGAATATTACGTGTTTCCGACCACCGGCGCGGCGTGGTAACTTGTCAGGAACAAATAAAACGTACGACAAACAAATGGAAAACCTCCCCCACTCACCCCCCTCCCCGCACGTGTCGTCTCCAGGATGTGAGCGTGCGTGTAGGGGAGGGCAGCACGTAGTCGTAAGACGCTTAATTCTAAACCGGCAGACAGCCAGACGTTGCACGTGGCTTACAATATTATACGTATGTACACACAAACACACAGACACATCAGAGAGATGGGATTGAACGGAGAATCAGAATCGTATTTAGACCCGCATCGCCCCGGACGGTAGGAGGGATGAAACGCCAAAGTATAATTATTATTAAATAAACACGTTGTATTTTTTGCAGAGTTACACGTTTCTACTTTTCAAATTTTCATTTGTACCATTATTGTTCGTGAATTCAATATAAAAACGATTTACATCATAACATTCAAAACACCCTCCTTGATTGCTATCTAATTAATTGTTGGACACGGACACGTGAGTAGTTCATAGTGAACCTGGTGGTTCACTAACCTAACCTAACCGAGTGGCTACTGGCGACCGAATCGTATTTACACGGATGTTTTTATTAAAAAAAAAAAAACCAAAATCAAGTGATTTTGAAGTCGTATTTTTTAGTTTTACTTTGAAGCTACGTGTGTGTGTTTTATTATACTATCGTATATTGTATATTTTATACAGCCGGGTGTAATCGTCGTGTACAGTGTGTCTGACGAGATAAGTTTTCTTTTTTTTCTAATAGAAAATAATAAAACGAAGCGAGTCAATAAAATTTCAAACAAAATAAACGTCAAAGCGAGTACTTATTATACGTATACGTCTTTACCAACCCTCTGCCCTCACCCCCCGATTTTCCGTCCTCTTTTACATTTTATTCCGGGAAGTGCAAAAAGTTTATTATATAATCTCGAAGCGAAGAATGTTTCGGTTTCACAAAGGTTTCGCGAAAATTGTTATCTCTCAAAACAAGATATTGCTAATGTCTCGTTCATAATATAACCGTATTATTATTATTATGATTACTTTTTAAATTAACTATTTTATTACAATCAAAACACGACCGTTTTCGCAAAATATTTCAATTAAATTCTGTCGAAAACATCAAACACGTACCCTGTACCCACTCTATGAGCTTATTAATACTATACTATATTATAAAATATTATAGATACTACCCTATTAAATAAGACACTAAATTTATCTTCGGATACAGTTTAATTCCCCCCTTTTTTTTCACATTTTCAAAATTTTCTTGCGCCATAATGTTTCTCATATTATTGTCTATCTATGTTGAAGTTTTCATAAACTTTGGATCAAAAACTGATGGTTTCCGAGTCTTTTTTGTCAAATTTTGGTTAGTAAAAAAAATATTAAAGAATTGAGAAATTCAAAAATTGGACTTTTTAGTTAGTACCATCTAGAGGCAATTGCGATTTTAAAAAATCGCTGATCAAAACTTTTGGACAATTATATCTATACGAAAAAGTGTTTACAGAAAAAGTAAAAATAAACATCATTGTAAAAACACTAGTTTCTCCACTTCGTTAAGAATCTAAAAATTATTCAAATACATTTATAAATTTGCCCTATGCATTTTCATAGCTGACTGATAGAATCACAATTCAATAATAATTATTTCATTTAATTGTTTATAATATATTATAATCTACCGATGTTCGAATATCCTTTGAAATGTTTTTTTTTTTTTTTATATATATTTTTACAATGTAATTTTTGTCAAAATATTGAAATATTATCTATAATCTATACGTCTTATTAATTATTTAAAATAATATATCTGTGTCTTAGATACAATATCTAGTATATCGTATCTTCAGGGAAAATAAAAAAAGTATCTTGTATTTAGCATCTTTTTGAAAATTTTAAATGTATCTTGTATCTACAAGTGAAAATTGATGTGTCTTGTATCTAGTATCTGGATACTTTTTTTCTGAGTATCTTGCCCATCATTGAATACAGGAGACTCCAACAATGGCCAACAAGTCATTGTGAACATTGTCGGGAGGTTTTTGTAAGTTAAAACTTTGTTATAATGCAAACTTCACAACTAAATTAATGCGCATACAAACATTCCTACGTCAACAAATACATTTTTTCAAAAAACGTTGTTTTTTATTTTCGGTACGCGGTCTACAAGCGTAGGACAGTTCACCGGGTGTTTGGTCTACTCAGCACGCACATCAAAACCTATCCCTCAATAATGGCTTACCATGAGGACATTTCGGCTTGATAATCGACGTGTTGCGCCGAAGTGGGCATGACAAAATTAATGTAAACAGAAAGAATATTTTGAAAAGTGTCTGGGGCATTGTGTCTTAATGCGTTTGGAACGTGCGGTAGTATTTTTTAACAGAATGCCGGTTATACACCGCGATTTTCAAAAATCACCCTGAAAATATCCTATCGTTTTCCCCCTACCCCCGACAACGTGATCTGTTAGATGAAGTGCTCGTCCCCAAAAACCCACTCGAAAAAACCGTGAGACCCCGTGCGGCGGTCGCACACCTGATCACACAAAACGATCGAGGGGGGTTCGCGGAGCACCGGGGGGACTTTGACAATTTGTTTTAATGAAATTCACACGGGGTACCGGTTTACCACCGCCGCCGCCGCAGCAGCAACAGCGGCAGACATTGTATCGGGCGAAATTAAATTTTCAAGCGCGCGTTCTCGACGGTGGAAATTAACAATGCACGAGCCGGTGTCGGTCGGCCGCGCGCGCGCCCGCGTTATCCGCGCACGACGATGAATTATTTTTATGACTGGCGTATATTGTGCGCCCACGAGCCACTACTAGCGTCGAAAAGATTAATAAAAGATTTCGCGCGCTCTCGAGGTTTCTATATTTTCATTTTTTTTTTTTTCCCCGACTCTCGTTTATACCTATATACAGCCGTCGTCGTCGCCGTATATTTTCTTATTTTATTCGTTTTTATCGTTCACCTATATATATATATATATATGTATACATACATAATAAGCACGCGGTGTAAACGGTGTATATTTGTGTGTGTGTGTGTGTGTGTACATTAAGGTGAATTATAGCGTTTTTTTTTTTTTTGTATTGTTTTTTTTTCTCTGTTTTTCGCGGCTTTGTTTGGCCCACACAAGGCCGGATCAAGTTCTCATTGGGCCCTGGGGCGGAAATTTCATATGGGCCCTTTTGACAAAAAATTCTTTGAAAATCCTCACACTCCGCTCGCAAAAAAATTAATTTTTCTAACTAATTTACAAATTTAACTTAAAAATTATTATCAATGTGTATATTTTGTACGTCTTTAAGAAAATTAATTTGTAGTATAATAAAAGTCAAGGATGCC
>JAIPRM010011111.1:0-13180 GCA_025469315.1 Stegophylla sp. TES_Ste_2020
ATCAAAAAATGATGGTTTTCGAGTCGTTTTTGTCAAATTTTGGGTAGTTTTTTCCAAAAAAAACATTGAAGAATTGAGAAATTCAAAAAATGACCTCTTTAAAGTACAATCTAGAGGCGAATCGGGTCTCAAAAAGTTATTGATCAAAACTTTTGGACAAGTTTTTCTATACAAAAAGTTGTACACAGAAAAAAAAATAAATAAACATCATTGTAAAAACACTAGTTTCTTCACTTCATTCAGAATCTAAAATAATCACCATTTTATGTTAAAATTAAGTTTTAATCCATAAGATCAAAAGATTATTTACTGTAAATAATAATATCGAACACAGGGCACTTCGTTCGAATAAATGACTTTTCGTTTATAAGGAATTCGAACAAATATCATTCGTGCGAAACATCTGACTCACTCGCCAATAATACATATTGTATTTCTTTTCTTAAATGTGAAACACGATTGAATGAAATTTTTCTAAAAGGGAATGAAATTAAATTTTTTTACACAATTTTATCGCGTTAATAATAGGTAAATAATAATGCACTTACGGTCTGTAGCCGACTCGGCGCGGTTCAATACTGTTCACGGGTTTTTGAAAGTCGAAAAAGGACAAAAAAAAGTTTGGCGAAAAAACGCACTCGTGCGACTGACTTCGAGCGAATACTATACTCTCCGCATCATTGTTTAGTTCTGTTGGGAGACGAACGGTTACTCGGATCCGAAACGTCTGAAGCGAATAATTTTATTATCGTCTGCAGTTCGTCCATTCTTTCGTTGTGATATTATAATAATATAAAGTGTACGTCTCAACAATCGTCTCTTTAGCTAGGCGCGCGACTGTTTATAGTGTCAAAATTAAACAAAAATTAATAGGTATTCGTGTTCGTGTTAACTGCTCATATGCGCGTGTACGAATTAACGACGGTTAAATGACATCTATTGTGCGCACATAAAAAAAAAATTGCTTAATTGCAAATGAGATATTATACCAGCATGACATTTTAGATTCTGAACGAAGTGAAGAAGCTAGTGTTTTTACAACGATGTTTATTTTTTATTTTTTCTGTGTACACCTTTTCGTATAGAAATACTTGTCTAAAAGTTTCGATCAGTAACTTTTTGAAACCGGATTTGCCTCTAGATTGTACTTTAAACAGGTCATTTTTTGAATTTCTCAATTCTTCAATTTTTTTTTTGGAAAAAACTACCCAAAATTTGACAAAAATGACTTGGAAACCATCATTTTTTGATCCGAACAATATGAAAATTTAAACATAGATAGAAAATCATATAAGAAAGATTTTTTGCGCAGGAAAATTTTGAAAATGTAAAAAAAAAATTTTGGACATTTTTCTAACATTTTTTTTTTTTTCATTTATTTTTTATATTATTAACTTCCCTTGTTCAAAATCGTTTTATTGAAGAAATGATTCATCGTTTCTTTAAAATTAAATACACAAGATAATCCCACTCGTCGTGCGAAGTATGTCCAGTTTTTTTTTTTTTTGACTTTGAAACGCGTTTAGATGTGCTAGAAGCACTGTTGTGCTCGCGTAAAAAATGTCATCTTCGTATAGATATCAGATAAAATATTGTTTGCACAAAGATAGGTAAAATAACTTTTATCTAGACAAAAACAAATTTAATTTAGTTTAAGCCGAGATTTTATTCCAAAAATAAAGTAAATATAATATATGTTATGGTACGAAATTTCTACCTTTTACTTAACTCGGTACTGATGAAAATATTTTGATATATCGATTATTTTCATTTGATTTGATTTTATTGTAATAAAATACAATTTAATAACCGATATTTATATTACACTATAATAAATTATGAATGATGATATTACAAAGTATAGATACGCTTTGTAAATAACAATAAAGATATTTCATCCGGATAAAAGTTTAAACCGCAATTTTCTGAATTGATTTACATAGTAAGATTAAGATATTATTTAACTTCATTGTAATGTATAATGATCAATTTAGCTATTGCACAACAATAAAATATTACATTTCGGTTCGCTTGATTTATCTGTTTACTTAGAATTTAAAATCGAATTTAATGTCTGAAACGATAACGTACCTAATTGAGGTGATTTAAAATTAATTATACATTCAACATAACATACAGTGCTGACTCAGAAATTTTCCGCTCTTAGGCGCTTTAAGTCTACCTAATTAAATAACTTAATTAGATAAATTAATAAAAAAAAAAAAAAAAAAACACTTATTATACTTGAACACAATAATTAAAACATTTTTCAACTCAAATTTTATCACGAAAAAAATCTTCTGGTTCAACCGCAACTTTACAATTTAGTATTTTAGTACATAATAACGGTGACAACAAAAGATAAAGCAATACATTTTTTGTACCTTCATAAAATTTGCTCGAAATTTGAAATTATATAATAAATTACCCGGCTTCACACGTGTGCAGTTTTTTTGTATTACCTATGATTTTTTTTTATCACTTTTTGTATTGCAATTAACATAAGTTGCAACATTTTGATTGCAAAATTTCAACATTAAAGTGTTTACAAACTTCTAATTGTTACAACAAAAATAAAATTGTATTATAATAATAAAAATTTATTTGTCATATAGATATTACAATAAAATTACACTCATATTATAAACTCATACGACGTATCCACTCAGAATGCGTATTAAATCAGCTGTGTTACATTATACACACACACGACGATATATCATTCTGCAGATACCTGTCTAAACACCTAATCCTCGAGTACTTGTTGCTCTTACGGTCAGTATTAACGAGCGTTACAAAGACTTCACTGGAAATCTGAACATGTTTTATGGGACATAAAACTGAAATGCGTTTGACATCAGAATTTAAACGGAGCATTTTACGGTGAACTTCCTGATGTTAAAAATGTACCCATAATGTAAAAACGAAAAGCAATTTATAAAACTCGTTGTTTGAATATAAATGGACACATTTATTTGTTTATTTATTATTAACTTTAATAGAGTTAATAGTGTACAATTTACATATTGTTACAAAATCGAAATGTAATATTCATTAGGGACTCATAATTTAAAGCGAATTCATTTTCTCGGGCAAAAATATCATCTCGTTCATTTACATCGTGGAATAATTTAATTGGAATCGTAATAGTTTACGTTCGAGTTTTATAAATTTAAATTTAAATTTGCGTTTACGCTTTTTTGACGAAAGTATGTCAACTAATGGTTTTATTTTTATCAAAATATTTAGCTAGTAGCAAACACTTTGTTATCTGTTGGAAAGTTTAAGAATTAACTTTTTTTGTAATGCTCATACAATACAATATTAATACTTAAATAATGACTAAATTATGTAAATATATATTTTAATGTGCACGGTCGGCTAAGTTATCATTTTCATAAATATATCATAAAAAAGCTGCAAAAAGTAATAAGTTTTAATAGTTTATTATTTTAACTTTACTTAGTGAATTATAAATTTATCAAAACACTACATTATCAACATGTACCTACGTTTTCGTTGAATTTGAAAAACTCAAGTTTTGCAATAATATTTTATTTTCAGGTTACACCGAGTGTAATATAAATAAATAAATCAACTTAATGTTTGCTAATTAATAATTAGTGTTTACAGTGGCCAGGGGCGGATCCAGAAATTTTTCAAGGGGGGGGGTAATTAAAATTTTACTATCGTTATAACGCTGAATAAAACTAGTATTTCTCACAAGTCACAATGTAATATATTTTTATATAATAAGTTCAAGGGAGGGGTATTTACCCTATTACCCCCCTTGGATCCGCCACTGACAGTGGCGCCGTTTGGAAAAAAGTACTGGGGTAGCAAATTGTTCCAAAAAAAAAAAAAAATTCAACAAACAAATGAATCGTTATCATATTTTTAATAGAGATTTTAGAGATTAAAAATATATTTTAATTTTAGTAATAAATAAATAATTGTAAATGTAGCCTTCTTTTAATTGTTGGTGACATGTAAAATTATTTAATTACTTAAAGTTTGTCTATTTCTACATCATTTATAAATATAAATCACAATACAATACACAAAAAGTAAATCATACTTTTGCTACCTCGGCAAAAAACTTAGGGTAGCATTCGCTACCCCCTATTGACACTTATGAGTGTTTATGTCATCATTTAAAATTTCGCCGAACCAATGAGTAAGTAAAATGATGTCGGAACATTATAATATGTAAAAAAATATAAGTAAATTTCATATGGTATATTTTGGATTCATTCAATAGGCAGTATACTTAAATGATTATTTGGTTAATAACTAAATCGGATAGGTAACACGTAAGTACAGTTAGATTAATCGTTAAATAGATTGATTATAATCATCGTCCGAGAATAAATCTAAATTTTACAGTTTCATAACAGTAGTTGAATATACAATGGGTGGAGCTATTTGACGTGGAATTGATTGTGTGATTGAGGGAGAAAAAAATTAACGATATCTGAACTTAATGGTCGATAGTCAAATTCATTTTTTTTTTTTGCCGGAAACTAAGGGAAAGAATAATTATGCTGTTTGAATTCGTGTGTACGTCAAATTAATGGGAAGCAGGGGTGGATCTCACCGGGTTGATAAATGAAAATTATTGCTCGGTTTGGCATGCAAATGTGACGAAAGTAGTTTTTCAATGAACGCTTAAGTATAACCGTTGGTTATTATTTTCACAAAATGATTGAATCGAGAAAGGTTTCACTTTAAAAATAAATTTACTTATAATTAGGGAACGGTAAATATATTTATATGCACAAACATACTAAAATATGATTTTAAAATCATTGAAAATATTGACTAATTTTTAACGTAAAATTTCATAATTTCATCATTCCGTTACATAAAAAATAATAATGTTGAAAAAAAATTGTTTTTGTAATTTATAGCACAAAGATTAAATTAATTATTAACAGTTAGTCGTTTCTTCTTCAATAAAATTCTCATTCTATAAAAAATTGGATACTATTTCATGTGCATTTTCTATTTTCTATTTTTCCTCAATTCTTCTGATAATGTCTTCGTTATTAATTGCTAATAGTTTTTAACTATTTTATCGTGATAAAATCGGACATAATATAAATTTAGCTTTTATTTTTGAATTGAAAATTGTTTCTGCGATTTTAAATTACTTTTTAGGCAAAAACGTAAGTCGACATGCTGAAAAAACATGTAGTATAAGGTATAAATCGAATTACACATTAAGACATCATAAAAATACATTAAATATGATTTTTTTTTTAAAAAAAATATAAAAAAATATGTGAAATAAAATTAGTGTTATTTTAATGAGAATAAATTTAAATGGTGCAAATTTATTATTAGATTTCAAGTAGCCCTTTCTAATAAAAATAATATATAATGTATTTGCATCATAAATCTTCTCCCAATTCCCTATGTATAAACCATATTCATTTCATTGATGAATTGTTTTATGTTAGGATGTCTTTGTAAGATTGATGATGATGTTGTAATACATTTATCTCTCCGACTCATCAGCCATATCAGGAAGACAAGCCTAATCCAAGCATCGAAAATTATAAATAATCATTCATACTAGGTCAATACGTTATTTTTGAATATAACTCATCAACAGGACTAGAATCTTTTTGATGTACTGTTTTTTCTTTTTTTTTTTTTATGTGAGATTGTTCTATTGCAGTGGCTTATGAGCTACGTTAGTTCGACTCTTGCTACGATTTTATGGATTTCATCTGATTGCCATGATTTTTATATTAAGATTTATTTAGATTCTTATATTTTCGTTATACCATAGGCTAACCCATTTTCTAAAATTCGTAATATTTCGAATTGTTAAAACAGCATAAAATGTATTTTCACGATTACATTTGTTGAATTTGATAACTATGGTAACATAGTAGTTTAAAATTAACCACGTTATAAAAATAAATAATTAAAAAGGTTATTTATTTATACGGGCTAAAGTTTAAAACAATTAAATCGATTTTGACTGGATTTAAATAGACCAGTAGAGTAATTTGGTAATCATGACTACACGATGGTCTAAATGCAACACCTATTCATCTTCTCTACAAGTCAAATTGAAAAGTTTATTCTGTTTATATAGACTAATTTTTGAAATGGTTGAACCAATTTATACGGGTAGATAGAGAACTTTTAGCAACCATACCAGGGATGTATTACTCAGGTTTTCACTAATAGATAGAGAATTTGTTTAAAAAGTACGAAATGCTTAAACTTATTCGTTTGAAACAGGGAAGCAAGACTTCTTTATAGACAAAACAACATTTGCCGGGTTAACGTTCTCAAAATGGTTTGAAATTGACTAAAATGTTTTTGATTTATTAGTGAACAATATTTTATAAGTATTGAATGGATTAGTGTAATATTAATTCAACGATTTTATAACTGAGCAACACAACAACACGTAGCTGGGTCAGCTAGTCACATATATATGTATACATTTTCTTTACTTACAAACTGGAATTGTATAAAAAAAATAGTTACTCGGATTTTCACGGATATTATATATGAAATATACTTAGAATCTACGGTTGTTCTTTAACATAGTAAAGTTTCATACGGTTTTATAGATGTATAGACAGATACGTTTGTAAAGATCTGCAGGGCTCTAAACTGCTATTCAAAAAGTTCTTAAAAGGAAAGTGGTGGGATAAATAATTTTCTGTTAGGTATATGATATTTTATCAATTATAGCATATCAATGGCGTATTTACAGGAAGTGATCTTGGCGATATATTACTCCTTAAAGCCGGGTCTAGCAACCTATTTCTATCTTTAAAAATGTCATTTTTTATGTACTTCAAAGGGGTTAGTTTTCAAACTTTTGAATAACTTTTCCCGGTATATGAAAATTACCAAATATTTGAAGCATTTGAGTTAAACGGTTGGTAAAATATGCTATATAAAAAAAAGTAAAAATTTCAATAAAATTGGTTATAGCTATTTAAAAGTTTTCACTATTTATTAATATTATCGACTACAGACTTGATTGTAATCTTTTAAAATGTCTCATTTTTTTTATATAAGATTGTATATATATTGAATCTAATTAAATTTTTTGTTGCTTAACGATTCACTGTTTTTTGTTTTTATCTATATTCCAAGTTTCATAAAGTTTAACTCAATGAATTATTTTTTGTACACGTTTAAAGTTAGAATTTTAACAAAGCTGATTTTTTTTCAAGTAAAATAACTTTTTTTTTTTACAATAAACCTTATTTTATTTTAAATTAAAAATGATTTAAAAAAATTCACGTTAATGTAAGATGACAAATAAAGGAAGAGTTAGAATTATTCTCATGTACTAATTTTTTCTGATCATCGGCTCCTAAAACGAAATTATAAATACGCCATTGTAACATATCAAACTATTTAAAGCGTATTCTATTTGAACTCGTGTTATATTGAAATTTAACGCAATAAATAATAGCAAAAAAAAAAACGTACTTCACGCCTTGGGTTTTTTTCGCTCCTTGAGTGGGATACTCTTATAATAGGTGTATTGGATTTTAAAGATACGATAAATCATTTCTTTAATAAGACGATTCTGAGCAGAACTTCAGTTTATTCAAAACAACTTTACTTAAAATTATAAAGTCTGTTATGATAACAAAAACAATTTATTTTTGCTCGGCCAGTTTTATAATTGACTATTAATTGAGAAAAGTAAAAAAAAAAAAATTTGATGAGAAAAAAAAGTATCTTATTTTCAATATTCTCTCATATTACTTTTATATTACTACGTTTATATTTATATTCAAATTTTCATAAAAATTTTATTTGAAAAAAATTGTTTCCGAGTCTTTTTTTTTTTTTTTTAATTTTGGATATTTTTCCCCAAATTTTAAGAAACCTTTTGAGAATTTCGAAAAATGACCTCCTAAAAGTACCATCTAGAGGCAAATTGGAATTCAAAAAGTAGCTGGTTGAAACTTTTTGACAATTATTTCCATACGAAAAAGTGTTTGAAAAAATAAACATCATGGTAAAAACAGTAGCTTCTTTGCTCCACTCAGAACCAAAAACAAGGCATTTTTTCCATGTATCTATTCATATGAATTACATTAGTAGTACATAATAAAATAAATGTACTTTTTACTTATTCCCCAGTTTTAATACAACTAAAATAATTTTTCTTATAACTATATTTTTACTATTATAAAACTAAATTATTCAAAATTTTATAAAAACATATATCACTGGTACGTTTGCACGAAACCTCTCTGGTGTGTTAGTTGACAATTATTAAACTCGTAAAACCACATATTGCATACCTAATTAATTGTTTACATAAGGGAATAGAATTTATGGATTATACATAATTTTCCACAGAAGTGGAGTGGTTTCCTAAATATATTTGCGAATGTACATGTTTTGTGACGGTGGCATGATTGATGTCACTGTAGTTATAAAGAGTCATTAGAGAGAGACGTATGTATAGATTATGAATGGAAGGGGTGTCCGCGAGTTAAATATTGTACTATTACGTTAACTAAACATTGTGTAAACTGTTGTGTTGTTATTTATCGAATTAGTTCTGTTGTATTGCAGAATGACCGCCGACGATGACGTGGCGTAGGGGTAGTGACCACTTCAAATTATTGTGGTCACATTCAAACGCCTTTAGCCATAATACTGGTCCTGGTTTCACGAGCCGCGGGTGAAAAAAAAAACTGGCTGTAATTGCTATTATTCGTCATTATTGATTTATCGCCACTACTATTGCTTACTACATGTGCAGATGAATAGAGTACACTTTTATTCATCTACTTGGGATATCGCGTCCCTTAAAACATCACACATTATTTACTAACCAAAGTATACTAAATGAGCACACACAATCAAAGCCAATACCCCAAAAAAGAGCACACTTATAATAAAAACTGTACATACTTTACACTATGAATATTCTTCTCTCCACGGGTAGAACTTGAAGCGTAAATTAAAATTTAAATATACGATAAATCACGTTTTCAATGAAATGATTCAAAGCGGAGCTTCACTTCATAAAAGACAATTTTACTTAAAATTTATAAAGTTTATTATTAGATATTATTATTATTATTACAAAAGTATTTTATTTTTACCCAGCCACTTGTATGAATATATCCCACTGTAAATTGAGAATGGGGGAAAAAAAATATTAGAAAAAGAAATTCCTCAGTGAAAATGTTCTTTTACTAAAATATATCTCATATTATTATCTAGGCATCTATATTTCAATTTTCATAAGGTTTGCATTAAAAAATAAAAGTTTTAAAAGGATTTTCGTCAAATATTGGGTAGTTTTTCGCAATTTAAAAAAAAAAAATATAAAGAATTTTGAAAAAAACCTCCTTTAAAGTACAATTTAGAGCAAAATTATACTTGAAAAAATTGCTGGTTGAAACATTTCTACACAAAAAAGTTTTCAAAGAAATTTTTTTTAAAAAAATAATGATAAATTATAAACATCATTGTAAAATCACTTTTTTCTTCGCTCCCTTCAGAATCTAAAAATATTATTATCAATTAGATAAATATAAAACTGCACGGAAAGTGATTTAAACACGTAATTAATATTTGAAATATTAATTCTCCAGTTTATTATTATTGTTACATTCAACTTTACGTAGAGAAATACGAATTTCATGTCACACCGAATATTTATTGAAATTCTCGCGGAGCAAAATTAATTTAATGCTTTAATAAATGAATCAGCCAAGATGTTAAATTTTTTAATTTGGAAATTATAAAAACGGACAGAAGAAGGTTAATTGTTATCATTTTTTTTTTTTTTTTTTTTTTTACCACAGTCAATATTTTTCCTAAAAATATACCACGGTACATCGTATACGCGCTGTGGAAGGTAAAAAGTTTCATATTTAATACAATATAATATGTATATTTTATAACGATAATTACGAAATAAAATGTTTTCGGCGCGCTAAATAATATTATCATAATAATATTATTTTATCCCACCGCGCCGCGAGCCGCCGGCCGTGCTCGTCGGTCTCTCGCGGCCAAACTTGGTCTGCCGCGTCCGCCGTGCCAGAGCGGCGCAAAGTCGCGGGGCGGGCGGCAACGATGGAAGTCCGACCGCCCCACCTGCCCACCCCCCACCCCACGACCACTCCCTCACTCATCCATCCAACCTCTCCCCGCGGCTCGCGCATTCACCCCTCCCCCCACCGCTCGGCCACCCCGCATAACGACAACGTCATCGGGCGCTACGCTTTGGCCGCCCACCCACCGCCGTCGACGCCCACCCGGCGCTTCGTAGTCACGGAAACGCGCCCGCGGACGCCCGGTTCGGCGGACTTGCCATCGCGCCGGCGACGACCGATTCGCGCCCACCGCGCCACTCCGCCCGTCCACCCTCGCCGACCCACGGCGTTTCGCGCTCTCTCGGCGGCGCAGTCCCGAGTCTGCAGCCGGCGTCCGCCACCACTGCACGCGCGCCGTTCCCCGGCGACGACGACGACGACGACGACGTCGCGGACGGCGCGCGGAATTTCGCATTTTTTTGGTATTTTGTTTTTTTTGTTTTGTTATTTTCAAAAAAAATTCTCCCCACCCCCACTTCGTCCACCCGACGCACGCACACACGAGAGCCATTCGCCTTCTCCTGTAGCAGTCGTGGAGGAGGAGGCGATTCGTATATCCGTCTCGGCCGCGTAGCCGTCGTCTCACCACCGTCGTCGTAATAATAACAACATTTTATTATTATTATCATCCAAATAGTCGTCAAAACATAATGACGTCACGACGCGACAAACCGGAACCGCCGTTTTCGCCGCTGCCCGGTCACTGCAGGCCGTGACGCGTATTATAAACGTGAGTATAACAATAATATCGTCGCGAAACCCCGCGGTTTTGTCGTACTATAATAATAATAATGATATCTATACTTGTATTCTATGTATATTCTATGGCTTGTGACGTCTTTAGTCCTTCCGCTTTTCCTCCTCGTTCTCGTGTTGTTTACTCCACTCGGTGGCATATAGTATATACATATACATATATATATTTAAAACTAAAAAGAACTTTCCCCACTGAACAAGTTCGTGTGTGGGCCCGTTAACTACTTTGTATTAGTAATCGACAATATTGTACCTAATCCAGGCAATATACTAACTGGGAAAAATTTGAACAGTGACTTATTTATTCGATCGAATTCTGAATTTCGACAAATTAAGATCTTTATTGGTCATAAATATGCCTAGTCTTCAAATTTTTCATTACACTTTTCGATAAGGTACCGATATATGTTGAACATATCATGGGTACAGCAGTGATATGACGTACATTTGTATTTTCATCAAATGACGGTAAGATTAATTCTGTTAAAAGTTAAACCATAATGGGTTATATGTTGTTGTCAATGACGTGATCGCCAAAACGAAAATAATGTCGCAAATACATTTTTGAAGCTAGGTATCGTGACATTTCCACTGTTAGATTATTATATTATTATTTGAGAACTATGATACATATGTGATGAATGACATAATGAAATTGAAAACTTTTCCTTTTAAATATTTTCTTTAGCAATAGTATGTCGATGTATTAATACCGGCAGCATTAATAATTCATAAAATCGTTTCATTAGGATTACAAAGCCACAAAGGCTGTACAACTCAACAAATTTCAAAAAGTGGTGGTGAGTTTTAATTTCATTGGTTAGACAAATCAAAGTTTATATTATCTTTATAATATAACTGGTACACTGTACTAGAATACTGCATTATTATTTATTCTGCTTACTGTGCTGTGTTCTGAATATTAACTTTGAATATTGAACTCAATGATGCACAAATATATGGTATCAACTAAAAAACTTTTTTAAATCAAAATTTTGTCTAATACTTTTACAAATAGGCTTTAATTTATACTTCAGATGTACATTGTTTAAGGAAAATCGAAACAATTAAAATGCTATTTTCTGTTCTCAATTAAATTCTGTGAAATTTTACCAATATTTTATATTTTTAATCAATATTTATATATATATATTAAGAGTAAACTAAGATTATTCATTAGGAATTTATCCAATACCTAGTGATGAATAAGTGAAATAAAATGCATTCTTACATTTTAAATATTCGAAATTAATATATTATACTAAACAGTAAACACTAGTTATTATTAAGATGAATACAGTTTGTGACATTTGTACACTGATTTAATTTTAAATCGACGCATATCTACTTCATATATTTATCCAAAAGGTTAGTATTTTGGTAATACATGATATTATTTAATATTTAATATTAATTACTATATTTTCTACAGTATATTTAATACCTTTATATTTAAAGCTTCTATTGTTAAAACTTCTGAGAATATTTTTATATTTTAAATTCATCTAAACGTACTTATTGTAAACACTTTTGTTACCACCTGCATGTAAACGGTATTTTGTTTAGAGAAATATCAGTTACCATTATCTTGCTTGTGATTGACAATCGAAAAATAAAACAAAACTAATTGGTCTCTTGTCAATTCTCAGAAGGTAACAACTAACATGAGTGATGCCATGGTGTAATCAGGTTTTTGAATCTTTTTTGTGAATTAAATTTTTTTTTTCAAATTTACATGATTTTTCAATACTTTAATAAGTTTTTTGAGAGAATATAAATCATATTTTGAGACCATAAAAAACCTTACTCTAGTTATTATCAATTGTACCGATACGTTTGATAGGTAAAAATATATAGTGGACTCGTATAATAATTGCTTTATAAGCTCAGAATTGAGTGTATACTAATAGCATGTATTTAATGAGTACATTATAACTTAAGTAGATACAATGAACATCTCTAAGTGTCTGAATACTGTATTGGGACATTACCTAATACGCAGAATCACAAAAACCTAATTAAATCTATAATTTATAAATCTGAAATGCCCAACGACATTTTCAACAATAGATGTTCACAAACATTATACCAGCTGAAAGAAATATCTCCCGTGAAGTATACTATATAGCAGGGGTCACCAACTAATTTTTATGGAGGTCCGTATTGAAAATTACCAAACTTCCCACGATCCAAAACACTTTTGATGACTTTTTTCATGCATAAATTAATAACAAATACAAATATTATTTGTATTAAATGATCTTAATTTATATTTACCAAATTACAATCACAAAAAAAAGCAAATATTA
>JAIPRM010011112.1:0-13179 GCA_025469315.1 Stegophylla sp. TES_Ste_2020
ATTGAGAAATTCAAAAAATGACCTCTTTAAAGTACAATCTAGAGGCGAATCCGGTTTCAAAAAGATATTGATCGAAACTTTTGGACAAGTATTTCTATACGAAAAAGTGTTAACAGAAAAAAAAAAATAAACATCATTGTAAAAACACTAGCTTCTTCAACTACCTACACTACTCTTCTCGTGCGCACGCCTATGGTCGAAAGATAGTAGTAATAATAACATGAAAATAGAAGAGAGCCCACGAAAATGAGTTTATTTTTTACTTAAGAAGTTGAATATAACTGCAGCCCATGGATATTTCTGGATTATAAGAAACATTGTAAAAAATAAAAGCAAAGTAAAGGCAAGAAAGCCGGACACATATTTCGCACCTCAGATATTCTTCGCTCTTCGGGTCAGATACTCTTGTGTGAAGTATGTCCGGTTTTCTTGCCTTTGCTTTGCTTTACTTTACTTTTTTTTATTTAATAAATAAAAAAAGAAAAAACATGCTAGAAAAATGTCCAAAAATGTATTTTCACATTTTCAAATTTTTCTTGTGCCAAAATGTTTCTCATATTATTGTCTATACCTATGTTTAAATTTTCATAAAGTTTGGATCAAAATAAAATGGTTTTCGAGTATTTTTTGTCAAATTTTGGGTTTTTTTAGTTTGGGTTTTTGTAGTTTTTCATAAAAAAAAAAAAAGAAAAAAAAAATCCAGAGGGCTAGGGTTGCTAACTTTCAAATTGAGTACTGTAGGACAATATTTTTTTTAGTATTTTAAATATATGCGAAGTAAAAAAGCTATTGTTTTTACAGTGATATTTATTTATTTTTATTTTTTTCTTCTATTTTCTTTTTTATTTTACTTTTTAAAAATTTTTTTTATGTGCTAATTTTTTCATACAGAAATACTTATTTAAAAGTTTTAAACGGTGACTTTTTGAAACCGGATTTGCCTATAGTTAGTACTTTATAGAGGTAATTTTTCGATATTATTAATTATTACTTTTTTTTCAATTTGGGATAAACTATCCAAAATTTGACAAAAAAGACTAGGAAACTATCTTTTTTTAATCCGAACCTTATGAAAATTTACACATAGATAAAAAATAATATGAGAAATATTTTAGTGAAAGAAAATTTTGAATATATGTAAAAAAAAAATATTGGAAATTTTTTCTAACATTTTTTTTTTTTATTTTTAGTAAAATAATATTTTTTTCTTTTCTTTATTTATTGGACAAAAGATTAGATTAGGAGAAGTATACACAAGAGCTGAACAAACGATCAAGGAAATAATTTTGATTAAATTAAAAAAGTGATAATAGTGTGTTTTGCCATAATATGTATATTGAAATGTAGGATTGTCCTAGAAAAAAATTTAAAGCATTGGTGTGCGTAGGACAAATTACCCGAATGTATGGCAGTCCTGCCCTGAAATGTAGGACGGTTGGCAACCAATATGTTTATATACGTTACATTGCAGAATATAATAATATTATAAATCCAAATTATAAATAGGAACGGGGGGGATTTTCGGGGATATGCTTGAAATTATAATATCGTCTCTGTCGATAATCCCGATATTGTGTTGTACACGTAAGACACAAAATATGTGATCGAAAATCGACCGAGGTCATTATGTAGTTTTTGTTTTCGGGTGGACGACCCGGAAATCCTGCTCGTACTACGTCTCTCTTACGTCACACTGGCAGACGTTTAATAAAATAACACCCACGCGTTTTAAATAAAAGTACGACATGTCACACAGTATGTGTTATAATAATAATAATAATAATAATAATAATTGGTAGTATAACGCGCTGCGTGCTGCGGTAGGTAAATATTACTCTTTTATTTTTTTTTTTTTTATTTATTAATTTTTTTGTTTTGCATCGTTTTACCCATTAAAACACACGTTAACAATAATTTCTTACGCGTACAATATATAATAATATTATATTGCATATCGTGTTTTCTACGAAAGTCGAATTGGTGTTTAGTCTAAAATAATAATATGTTTCGAAGATTCATCAACAATATATTATTATTATTATTATTTAAATTACCATACACAGAACTCGTGACCCGGCAGTTATTTGTCGCGGATATTAAGCGTAGTAGTTGGTTTTTCGTTTTTCATTTTTTTTTTTTTTTTTTTTTTTTGTCAATCTCATAAAATCTTGCTCCAAGTAATCGGCCAAACACGATAGCGCCTATGATGTCCGTCAGTCTGGTCGGAAACGGCGGCGTATATTTTTACCTATGAATTCTAAAATCTGATTATACACGCACAATATTATTATAAATTGTATTTGTAAGCAGTTACATAGATGCACGTGATGTACTTACAGGGTGATTTTTTAAGCGCGCTCATCACCATTTTTGGCTCTGTGAAAATGCAAAAATCGGTTTTATTTTTTTTTTTTTTTGCGAAACGTTCAAGTCACTTTTCATTTTGGGCGATCCTTTGGCCGTACAAACTTTTTCTTTCAAACGCCAATCCCTCTTTTTATATTTTAACTGCAAAATAATTGTATTTAAGTTATTTGTCTGTGAATTTAAATTAAAATTATAAAATTTATTAGGATAACAAAAAAAAAAAAAATGTCTTGCAAAATTTTCTTGCACTAAAATGTTTCTCATATCATATGTTTATCAGACTCTATCTATATATTAAAAATTTTATAAAGTTTGGATAAAAAAAAAGATAGCTTCCGTGTCTTTTCTGTTGTTAATTTTTGGGTAGTTTTTCCCAAATTTTGAAAAAAAAAATTTTGAGAACTTTGAAAAATGACCTCTTAAATGTACCCCGTCTAGAAGAAAATGGGGATTTAAAAAGTTGCTGGTAAAATCAATAGCATCTTTGCTCCACTCAGAATCTAAATAATCGCATGATAATCATCGGAGAAGTAATTTTGGAGCCAATCCAAAGATAATGATGTTTGTAATTTTTTTTTTTTCTGTAAGCATTTGAGTAGAAATATTCTAAAAAATTACCACCGCCCCCTCGAAACTTCCGCCCGGGGCAAATGCCCTTTTTGTTCTCTTCTTACTGCGCCCTTGAACTTTATGTGTAGTTTTGAGCTATAATATTATCAATGATTAATTTTAAGGTAAATAATTGTATAATTTAAGGAATGTTGACTAGTTTTACCCACTTTTAATTGATTTAATTTAATTAACTGAAATGTTAAACTTATCAATTAATCGCATGTTGAAATTAGCAAATAAATATAGTACAAATTCGTTTGCAAATAATTCATATGAATTTCAAATCAATATTAAGCTGGAACATTTAATGATTGATTGTATACTTGTAATATAGTATGACATAAAATAAAATAAACGTTTATGATTTGTAAAAACTACGGTTACGATTAAAAATTAAAAATCTGAAAAGGAAAAAAAAATGCTAGAGTTATAAGTAGGGGCCGGATTTAAATGCACTAAAAATCCTCGAAAAATGCTCTAAAAAACAATCAAAAATGCCCTTAAAAAATGTATTTTCGCAATAAAATGCACCGAAAAAAAGGTTCTATACATTTTAATATTTTAATTTATTTTACTATTTGCCGCCCTCTGTCGAGTCCAACTTTATAACAATTACAGAGAGATTCATAAGTATTATTGAGGAAAAAACCAAAAAACATGGATGACAATATTTTTAATTGGCTAAATTTAAATCATTGACTTATATCTAATGTACAGATATTATAAATTAAAATTGTAGGTTTCTTGCATTAAAACGAATAAAAAGATTGAAAAATGTTGAAATATGCCCAAAAAATAAATATGCAAAATGAAAGTTTTAGTTTTGAGGTGTCAGTCACACGGAACAAATTTTTTAGTTAGAAAGCATTTCCTAAGATCATCAAAAAAAAGTAAAAAAATGCAATTTGCATTGAAATCCGGGCCCTATAGTTATAAGTAAAGAATTTGCGACCAATAACCAGTTATATTTTTTATGTTGAATCCAATTATTCAAATTATCCATAGGAGTCGTCTACAACAAAGAGCCAGGTGAATTTTATTGATTAAATGTATTGGCACAGTACTTGTGAAATATTTCAAGGAATTTCCAACAACACGAATCTGTTATGCGTAGGACGGATATAAAGGGTAGTAGACGTAGTAGACGTGGGTGTAGTGACTTCTCACGATAGAAACGTTATATAAACACTCTATTTTTCCGTCTCTATCCTTTTCTCGAAGGGTGTTAAATTTTGAGCCTACTGAGTCATCGACATAATGTATATTGATTTATTTAAACGTTATAATAATAAAGTGTGCTGTTTACACTGTACACGTTAAAATGGACAGAGCTTTTGACCAATCGCAAACGCTTCGGTTGTTGTAATGAATTTCTGTTTTATACACAGAGTGGCTAAGTACGATTTGAAAAATTTAATAATTTTTGTTCTATTAATAATATTGTTAAATCTTTTTTTTCTTTTTTTTTTTTTTTTATAGGACCCGAATTTTCCAATTTGAAATTTTATTCTACAACTTCAAAAAAAAAAAAAATTCAAAATAGCCATTTTTTTTAAATTTGAATTTTAGAAAACTATTGGTGCTTAAATCTCTATTCAAGGTTAATCCGTTCATTTTATAAGATTTTTTAAGTTTTTAAATTGGTGATATGACATGCTAACCAATATTATTAAATTATTCGCAAACTTTAAAAAATCGCAGGAAATGAATGAATTAACTTTAATTAGAGATTTAAGTACCAAAAATTTTCTAAAAATCAGATTCATAAATTTTGATTTTTTCCATAACTCTAGTGTAAAATTGCAAATTTCAAAATTTGGGTTCAAAAAATAAAATATAAACGCAATACAATAGTATATAAATATATATTTCTTTTTAAGTCAAAAATTATGAACAGAACAAAAGTTATTGCATTTGTCAAAAATAAAGCATTTTCAAAATTTTCTCGCCCCAAAATCTTTCTTATATTAATGTCATTGTCTATCTATGTTTGAATTTTCATTTGAGTATCTTGCGCATCCCTAACTGGGACACTGTATATTTCCACGATAATCACAATGTTATTCTTAAATCATTTCACATTTACAACGAATAAATTTCCTATAAATTTCGTTTGATTTTAATTTGTTTTTTCTGAAAATAAGATTTATATAACGAAAGATAAACCGAGGTTTAAGTTTACGACTTACGAAAATGATCTGTCTATTATTGTTAATTTTGATGATATTCAACTATGATTAATAATATTATGTAATATTTATAGACTTACAGTACGGGATAGGGGGGAAGGTACAGTCCCACTGGGTTTTAGGATTTTCACTGGCCCAAAAAGAGAACAAATAGTGCCGTAAGGGGAACAAAATACCTCAAAAGGATTTATATAGTTTCGTTTTAAGTTTTTTTGTTTTGTTATTATTTATTTATTTTGAAGAACTAAATGCACACGGAACAAAATATCCCAAAACCTGTTTAGAGATCATCGAATTTAAATTTTTTGACTGGTAAAAAAAAAAAAAAAAACATATGTAAATATTAGTTTACTTATTTGAAGTCAGTAGGAGTGCTATCAGTGGGTGGCTCCTCCTCTTGTTATTTTCAATGTTTTTATTTATGCAATTGTTTTTCTATTCTCTGTACCATACAATATACTTATTGTACCTATATTGTATAGATTGTTTATTTCCTTTTAATAGAAAATAAGAAAAAAAAAAAATTCCGAGAAGCGAAGAATACATAGTTCCGGAATATGTCCGGTTTTATTTTTATTTTTTAAGTTTAAATATTTCAATTCATTGGTTACACCTATAGTTATTCAAAAAAAAAAAAAAAATTGAAAAATATGTAATTATGAAAATATAATTTTTGGTTTATGTTTGAAAAATATGCTGCTTTAAATAATTGCTAAAACAAAACACTAATTCTTAAATTAATAACAATCGATTTATTACAACTGCAAATTTAAATTCTAATATTGTTCAACAGATCAATTATTGAACTTTAGAGTGTAGATTTGAAAAACTAATCATTCCTACCAGTAGTATTACTATTCCAAGGAGGGCAAATAGCAAAAAAAAAAATTGTTCTTTACTCACACTAGCAAATGTTTTCTTCTGCCAGTTCTTTAGAACGTCACTGTCGATAAAATACAATATTTTGTAGTTCTTTGGCTTTTCCGATGGCTCATTATCATAATAAGGTTAAACACGTTATACCTTATCACTATTTTAAATAATTATCACGTAGTCTATCATTAAAGTCGCATATTATATTGTTATTAGACGCCAATTACTTACTTATGTTTTATTGACTGCACATAATTGAAGGGCTTGGAACAACAACCAGGTAAATCCACTTTTTGAAATTGTTCACGGTTGATAAAAAACCGTTTTATTCCATTTTTAGCTACTATTAACAAGATGAAAAATAATATTGTGGACTTAGAATTTAGTTGACTTTTTTCTTCTTTAGACGCAAGTTGTCCAAAATTATGACACCTATGGATTTATCTGGTTATTGTTTTTTGAGGGTAAACTAATAGTAATTTAAAAAAAATTGCCCAAAAATTAAAATGTTTAATTTTATTACTTCGAAGGGTAATTGTAAAACAGTACTTTAAGTTTTAAATTGAGTTCTAATCAAACAAGTGGCATAAAAATTGATTATATTCACAAAAACAAATCAAAATTTTTGTTTGGTAAAATTAATACAATTCACTATTCATAGGATTCATTTTCCTTCTTATTTCTTAAAAGACAATATTTTTATGTATTACAAAAATATCATAAAAACTTTTAAACAAAGTTAATGGTTTAGCTATAGGCGTAACTTGGTGGCATTGCTCCCCCCCCCTACTGATTTATAATATTATTATTATTTATATGTACGGGTAAAATTACTCGATTACATGAATATTATATTGATAGTGTTCATAAAATATCAATAAAGAGTATTATTTAATATTTTTGGTAAAACTTAACTTAAAACAATTCAAATAAAATATTTCTTTACATAAGCATTAAAATATTCAATGGAACTGTAATTAATATTCAAAAAATATAAAAAACTATTACTTAATTTGTTAAATGACATTAAATGTGATTACTAACTCGAAACGCGATTAATAATAATTATTGCTCTCTACATTTTTTTAATAAGTGTACGAGAAATACATATACACACTCACATTTATCTTCTTATTATTAGTTTCATTTTCAATCACATATCAAATCTATTTTATCTTGAAAAAGTAAAACATTAAAATATATTATAGGCCTAATATTAGTGTGCTTACCACAGCACCTATTTTATTATATTGATTAGTTAAATTAATAATCGTTATATTTATATTACCGTGAATATAATAATATATTATTATAATCTTATCTTTTTATTTTTATTGCGTAAGCTACTTTTTCCACTTTGATTACAATTTAAATGAAATCGAAATTAATTTTTCGTGCGTAAAAATATGATTAAAGCCATAACAAATCGTGATTAGTTTCATAATTAAAAAGATTTAATTAAGATTATAATTATTGGAAGTCGGTAAATGCCGTGCGATAACGCGGAAGGAGGAGGAAGCTGCCTCGGTACTGAAGGGATGAACCATATGCGTAGGTAAAGGGGAGGTTTGGGGGTTCAAACCCCTTCCAATTGTAAACTCCTAAAGAAAAAACATGTACGCTTTTCATGGGAAAAAATTCACAAATATATGAAACATCAATATAATAGACGTCTTCGCTAACAAAAAAAATACTTTTAATTCTAAAAAGCCGGACATACTTCGCACGATGGGTGGGATTCTCTTGACGGGTGTATTGAATTTTAAAGAAGCGATAAATTATTTCTTCAATAAAACGATTCCGAACGAGAGAATAAAAAATAAATGAGAAAAAAATATGTTAGAAATATGTCCAAAAATTTTCAACTTTTGTAGTTCGGATTAAATCATCATGGTAGTTTTTGTCAAATTTTGAGTAGTTTTTTCCGAAAAAAAAAAAAAAAAATTGAAGAATTGAGAAATTCAAAAAATGACCTGTCTAAAGTACAATCCAGAGGCATATCCGGTTTTTAAAAAGTTACTGATCGAATTTTTCGGACAAGTATTTCAATACGAAAAGTTGTATACAGAAAAAATAAATAAAAAATAAACATCATTGTAAAAACACTAGCTTCTTCACTTCGTTCAGAATCTAATAATATGTCGGATGGGTGGGGGTGGGGGGGGGTGGCGAACGAAGTCCTGACTAAATAAATAGAGAATTATTATTATAAGCGTACGATGTGGCACCACTATATAGTACCAGCAAAAATATACACAGCAAAAGTGATATAATATTATATTAACATAAACTGATAAATACAATTAATTAATTCAATATCACAGTTACGTATATATATCTCAAGGGTTAACATACCTTTTGGGCGTAGGTATGCGTAGGTTATCGTATGTTTCACACATTAATATAATATATTGATAGATCAATAATAATAATGTGTAGGTCGGATCTTGAACCGGCGGATTCAACAAGTACCCGAAAATCCGTACACAAACAACGCGCGCGCGCGTATGCCCACAATCAGCATCATCATTTCGAATCTGTACCCATATTTTTTCAAAAAAACTAAATAGTAAAATTAAATTTTTATCTATAATAGCAGTCATTATGCATTACGTAGTACATAAGAAAATATCAAAGTCCATTTAATAATTACATTTACTTAATTTAATAACAAAATATAACATTTTACTTACAAACACATGTAAATTGTAAATTAATATTATAATATTTTGCAGAAAGTTATAATGAATACAGGTTAGTTTAAATCTAAATGCATAAACAATTAGTTAATGCTGAGGACGGCATTGTATCACAAAACGATAAAAGAAATCGATGAATTAATTATTATTATCATTAAAGAATTATTACTAAATCTGTAAATATTTGTTTAAAATTAGATTATTTATGAATATTAATACTGAACAAAATATTCGATTTTATACTCACATTTAATTATTATATCTATTTTCTATTAGGTATATTCATTGAGTTATTCGGAATTTTTATAATTTAGGTTTGATGAGTGTTTTTTCGTTAAAATATAGGTAATACTTTTTTATCCATTTTACCAAAAATAAGAACTCGCGTGGTCACATATGATTTTGAAAGGTTTTTTAAAAATTCCGGCAGGCTTAGACCCCCCCCCCTAGTTACGCTTATCTTGTTGAAAGTACAATCGGAAGAACTTAACAGTATTTTTGTTATAACATATTTCCCTTGTATGTAAAACTATTCGCATTTTAGCCCAATAGAAATAAATTAATTAGATGAAAAAAGAAAATTAAGGTATCATGTTTATAAACGAATTAAAAAGTACGAAGCAACTTCTCTTAGCTTCATATAGATTCCTAATCTTGCAAAAATTGTTTTAAAAAAATTGTGATTATGAATTTATAACAGATATGAAAATTTTGTAAAAATTTAAAACAAAACTGATAATAGTAAAATGTGTAAAGAATAACTATCGTTGTGAAAACTGATGCGTCCCACGTTTTTGTTTTAAATCTTACAAGTATTTCTATATCTATTATAAATTCACAATCACAAAGTTATAGGACAACCTTCCCGAGGTTAGGAATCTATATGGGGCTAAGAGAAGTAATTTTAAACTTTTTAGTCCGTTCATAAACATGCTATCTCAAATTTATTTATTTATTTAATTATTTTTTACTTTCTACTTTTTAATTTTTAAGTGTTTTTGTGTGTGTGTGTGTGTGTGTGTGTGTCAATTTCGTACATCTTAATGAAATTATGCCTGCTAGAACTATTTTTTGGTTTAAAAATGTCAAATTCTTTTTTTTAATTGCAAATTTTATTTTATTTATATAAATTAGTATAATATATAATTAGTAGATAAATAATTTAAAAAATACCAAAAATACGTAAAAAAAAGGCATATTGTGACCTCCGAATTTCTTAAATCTGCGTGTATTTGTGTTTCCAAAAATTCCTCCTTATTTAACAATAAACTGAAGGTATTTTTTTCTTTCAAAATCAAAAAAGTTAATTTTTTAACTCGTTAAATTTCAGGAAATACAAGAACTCAAATTTTCTAATGGGATTATCCCTAAATGACGTTTTCCGAAAAATGCCTTTCTTCCACACGTAAAAAATTTCAGGACATGAAACTTCGGACTTTCGGAGATGAGGTGAACGTGCGTTCTTTGATGCACTTTGTTAGAAATCAAATAATGGGTTTTGTTGAATACAATGTTTTCCAACAGGTTTTTCAACGGATGGTCCGTGAATCATCAAACTATGATTTTTGGGTCTGTTCTAGGTGGTTTACGAATATTTATTTTTGTTTAAAAAATACAATTGTTTGAATATTACAAAAAAAAACAAAAAAGAAGAAGAAGTGATGTTTATGTAGTTACTTATGTTATATTAGCTAGTTATGTTTATGTGGCGAAATGTAGTGCTCCCGGTCAATGCAAAAAAAAAAAACCACGATATAACAGCAATAGTTGAAATATATCATATAACAGCTATAGAATCAAATATATCATATTTTCGTTTGTAAGTAGGTTTCTACGCAATATTAATTATTAAAAATATGACTTAATGGTCATAATTCGTGTTCGTGATTGTTATAATATGTTATTCTACACTAACGTCATCGCCGACATGACAATAATAATTATAATATTTGCATTTAATTATTTTTCGTATTAAATATTCTTCGATCATTTTTGTTAATGATGATTTTTTATCTTCGCCACGAATTCTTCGGGACACAGACTTCAGTATGATTTACATTAATGTGACAATCGTGTTGTGCGGGTAGTAAATTTAAGTTTGTGAAGCATTTTACACATTTGAATTACGTGTTATATTGGGTAGGATCAATATGACTTAACTCGTTAATTTTTTTGTAAAAAGTGTTTAACTCCATGTTCACAATTTTTGTATTTGTGCACCACACGTATGCTACAGGTAGTTATATTATCATAATATGTACTAAGTCGTTATATGATATCTGTGATATATATATATGGTGTACAGTTACAGTTGTTAAAGATTTTATTCTGTTCTCAAATTGTTTGACTGATCAATAGTTTGCTTAGTGGCCACGATACTTAAAAGGTTGAGAAAGAAATGTTTATTGTTTCTTTAAAATTCAGTACATCCCACTCGAGGAGCGAAGAATACCCAAGGTGCGGAGTACATGTTTTTTTTTTTTATAACCGTACAAAGTTCTAAATTCGTATGAAACTGGTAATTTTTCCGTCAAATAGTTAATAATTTTTTTTCTTATAAAATATTAAATTCTTAATCCGACAGAAATTATGTTTTACTAAAAGACATTTTGTTTTACCTCCAATATTTTTTTACATGTGGTATAATTTTCATGAAAGTCAGCTCAATGAATGTAATCTGTTACAAGCATTTCAATTTTGACTTAATTGACGGTTAATCTAAATAATATCAGATTTATTTTCCTTATTATACGTAAGATTTTCAAATTTTCTGTTTTTAGGGCAGAAAATTCTATACTAGCTTACTCATATTATATTAATAGGTTTATTTATACTTACGTTTTTTTTTTTTATTATTATTTAATCGGTTATGGAAATTTTTAATTATAAAATCTTTAAACTTTCAAACACAGCAAAATCAATCATTTTCAAGAAAAATTAAAATGAATATGGATTATTTCTATAAATAAATAACAATAATTATTATACATACTCATTATATAATAAATTGATAATAATTATTGTTGTGTATAATTAACTAAAGCTCCACTCAGAATCCAAGGGGAAAACCTGGGAACCGGATGTTTTAGTTAGGTACCTAAATCGTTTTGTATAATAGTTCATGAAAAACGTGTTTTACAGGAAGACACTAGTAGACCGAGAATCTTATCCTAAATATTTTTCACTTTGGTAGTTTAGTTTGTACATTTTTATTTTTAGACTTCCTGCATGACCCTATCATTGAACCGTATTCGTGGGTACAACAGAGTTGGGCAAACTATATTTTAACGAATGGCTCTATAAAGTAAAAACGAAAATGTAGGTACATGGTGGTTAAATGCGACGATTATTCGAAATGATTCGATATAATAATCTGTTGACAGCTGCAGGTTAAACATGTTAATGTTTATGCACAGATAATAAAAGAATGATTAAAACACAATTATTGATAAAACCCTTTGCTAGATTGAGTGATAAAAGCAGTTTCTCCTTTACTGCCATTCAGGCACGCAACCCCTTTTACATTGTTAATATAGTAACGGTAATTCATCCTTTTATTATTATCTATGACGTTATGCTACACATTGAGACTTGAGAGCAATCGAGGGCTAAAATTTACCCATCCACATATTTACGAATTTACGATCCTAGAACAAAAAATTTGAAAACTAAAGTGTTCAATGGGTAATATCCGTTTAAGTTTCTTGGAAAATTTGTTGTTCACAACCTATTCAACTCACTTAAACTTTGCTTAAACCAAAATATGTTTGTTACAAAATATCATATGTACTTAGAGATATTTTAATTTTGTGTTATATTTTGTACTTACATCCTTTAAAAACAAAATCTTAAATAGTAAATTTCACAGGGTTAAAAAAATTTGATTTTTTGGTATTAGATATTTAACCACCTTATAATAGACTTGGTCTCGGTCTAAGGAGGAAAAATAGTAAAAATTCTGTTATTCTAAACACTGAGAAACAAAGCGGTTTGGTTCAAATGTTTAATCGTTTCTTACGCTTCTGATTGAACGAGAATAATAACTGTAAAGAAATCAGGTTTTAAATTATTTGTTAAAAAAATATTAACTATTAAGGAATTGAAGCCGTTATGCAATAATAATAATAATAAAAATAAAAAGCCGAACATACTTCGCACGATGGGTGTACTTCGCACGACGTGTGGTATTCTCTTTACAGGCGTATTAAATTTTAAAGAAACGATAAATCATTCCTTCAGTAAAACGATTCTGAACGAAGGAAGTTAATAATAAAAAAAAAAATTTTCGAAAAATGTCCAAAATTTTTTTTCTCATTTTCAAAATTTTCTTGCGCCAAAATCTTTTTTATAGGATTTTCTATCTATGTTTAAATTTTCATAAAATTCGGATCAAAAAATGATGGTTTCCGAGTCGTTTTTGTCAAATTTTGGGTAGTTTT